>JAQGCS010000494.1:0-21935 GCA_034702105.1 Fuscozetes fuscipes
TTGTCAGAAAAAGTACCAAATCTATGACATCTCATTTCATTATGTTTAATTTAATTCTTGACTTTGAGATCTGTTCCCTTTGACCCGAGCATGCGCACTAAAAAAAGTGCATTTAATGTTGCTGCTACTGAATTATTCATTTATTTTCAAAACATATGCCCAAAACTTGATTTAATGTTTAAAAATAAATGCAAAATTATTCGCCGTAAGCTTCCCTAAATTTAGCCCTAAATTTAAGGCTAAATCTTGCGTAAGCTTACGCACTTACAACCCTAGTGTTAACAAAAACCAAACGGTTAACACTTTGCAAAATATGAAAGACTCGAAAATGTTGCAAAACATACATACAATTAACACAACATTTAAAGCGTATTCTATTTTCTGAATACATGAGATTTTTTCAAAGTTTTCAAAATACAAAGAACTCATTTGAGTCCTGTCTGTAAGTCTATAGCGAGGGGTCGTCCAGAGAGACGATCAAATGAAAAGTTCCAAAACAGTCATAAATTAATACAATGTAGCAAAATATATAAAATCCGACTTCCATTTAAGCCAATTTTGATATAAGGGAATATATTAGAATATCGACCAAGGATTCCCTTTAATCAAGGTTCGATTGTAGTTTTTATGTTTAAATTAAAATCTATAAAAAAGTGGAGCTTTTTGTTAAATTGTTAATATTAGTGCTCTTTAATTAACTAAATTTATTTATTCCGATAATAAAAAAATCAGTCGTTTAATAACAAATACTAATTATTGTCATTAGAATCGAAAGTTATCTTATTCTTGATCAAAATCAAAATATTAGGGTGATTTTCTTCTGCATTTTTTTAATTTATAAAAGGCCTAAATTGATGTCAATTGTTCTACTTATTTTTATTGTCTGCCTATTTGGACTTTTGGTGTGAGTTCTTGTATATTTAGAGAATATTCATTTTAGTAAACATTTGCTTCATTTGAGATCATGCTAAATTTAATAAATTTATATTTTTGGCTACTAGTAAATTTACTAAATATTTAGCGATAAATAATGGTAAGCAACAGTTAATATATTGCTGTCACCCCTCTGGACGTACAAAGAGGACTCTGTTGACATTACTTATGATTTAACAAGATGCCGTTCCAGTTGGGATAACTGCATCGTAAGTGTCACAAAAAGTGAGCAAACATTAGAGTTTGTGAACTTTGAGTGAGAAATAAGTCAAAAGTCTATTGAATTACTGTCAGGTTTTCGAGATATTTACTAAGGGCTCAAATTTATGGCATTTCTTCAAAATTGTGTTCATTAATGAAGTTTTGATTAAAATAATTGCTCCAAAAATAGCGTAAAATAAATGCGTTTATTAGTTGACAGAAATGAATAAAAAATAACTCAAAACTAAATATAACTTATTTTTGAGACTTTTTTTGGTATTTTGTAATTCAAAGCTAACGACAATCAATTGACACAAAGACCAGGATATTTCAAAAACAGTAGATTTGGGTCAACACCTCTTCAAAGAGAATTTTTAGGAACTACTCACGTATTGAGTACTTCTTGAGGCAAATCAATGATTTCTTGCGGTACAGACTTTCCGGTCAGAAAAATGGATAATTCGTTACTAAAGTTATTGCAGTTATGTTCCAATAAATGATAGGATCCGGGTCTGCAATTCACACAAGTCGTTAGTTTTAGAGAATCAGAGGATAGAAGGGATAGAGAGGACTGACGCAAAAGTCGAATCTCCCAAAGAAAACAAATACTCCAAAAACAAACTGTAAGGCAATTGGCTTCTGCCCAGTGATAATATCTGATCAGGCTCTCCTAATGTTGTCTCACCCTTCAAAACAGAGCGCAAAACAGTGAATATCCTCAAAAGGGTCACAAAATCAATAAATACCGCATTACAGCTCTCAATACCGAAAGAGCCGAAGAAGTATTCCCTGTCGTAAGCGATGACACTCGTGTGCCAAATGCCGGGCAGTTCTTTGCCTTATATACAAAAGAGTTACCGAATGGTTATTCAGTGCAATCATGTCATACCTAAAAACAATTGGGAAAAGGCTTTTGCCATTCCTTTTGACATATCATAGATATAAAGAAGAACTTCACAACTTTCCTCCGAATCCGACATCACTTCAACTTAAGATTCAAATCACAATAAAATTAAGGCATAAAATAGAGTTAACTAAAAGTGATCAGGTCAATCTGTTGATTGATGTTTATAATGGAAGAGGTTAGCAAGATCATCTCGTCTTAAGATTTACTGCTTTTTAAATGCATTTAAATATTGAATTTGAAAACAAATGCAAAGTCATGTCATTTGCGACACAACTCATGACATCTGGTGTTTGATTGACAGCTGTTTTCTTATCAAACCTATGATTCACTCAAAGAGTGACTCATCTCTACTAACCTGTCATTCAATTAAAACAAACAGCGATTACACCAAACAATACATTGAATACAATTATCACTATTTTATCAGTTTTTGCCCCAAAGCTTAATCGCATTGTCCTTTTTGCCTTCAATTGTCAGTTGATTTGTTCTAAGTTTCACACAAAAGCCAAACGATGTTTAAGTCGACCTCGACTTTCGACAAATTATTGGGTAATTTCAACATAATTTGCATTTTCATATGAATCTAATTATTAATTGATATGTAGAGCGGGCCACGAGTCTGACCAACTTAGAGCCCGACTGGAACGCCATTCTCGCCATTTGTGACACAATTCGTCAAAACGACGTCCAGTAACTTAAATAACCTTAGTCATTTTGTCATTCTTTTTAATTAACGAATGATTTAATTGATTTCAGACCTAAATATGCTGTGAATGCGATTAAGAAGAAACTGTACGCCACTAACCCTAATGTGGAACTCCTCGCACTTCAGGTAAGTGTTGGCCATAACTGTGATTACAATCAAATGAATGTCAATTAATGGATAGGTATTGGAGTCATGTGTGAAGAACTGTGGCTCTACTTTCCATAACGAGATTACCGGCAAAACCTTTATGGAAGAGTTGAGAGAAATTATCAAAATGTCGTCCGATTCCAAAGTAAGGGATGAAATATTGAAACTGATTCAGGTGTGGGCGCATGCATTCCGTAACGACCCGTCTCATCGAGCAGTTCAGGACACCGTCAACCTAATGAAAATGGAAGGCTATAAGTTCCCCGTTCTTAAAGAAAGCGATGCTATGTTTGCGGCCGATTCAGCCCCTGAATGGGCTGACGGCGAGTGTTGTAATCGGTGTCGCACTCAGTTCTCAATGGTTAACCGCAAACACCACTGTCGTAATTGTGGACAAATCTTTTGTCACAAGTGTTCGTCTAAATTGTCTACAATTCCTAAATATGGAATCGAAAAAGAAGTTCGCGTTTGTGACGACTGTTTCGATAAATTGAATAAATCTGCGAAAACGAACGAACAGTCGGCCACTAAATCCGTTTCCGTCAACAGCTCAGAGACATCACCTTATAGTGGGGTCAAACCAAAGGCTGAAAATACTAAAAGTGAGCGCGAAATACAAGAAGAAGAAGAGCTCCAATTGGCGTTAGCTCTTTCTCAGTCTGAGGCCGAGTCCAAAGAGAGAGAACAGAGAAATCGATCGCTGTCTGCGTCGTCGTCACCCTATGGCTCTAGTTTTGGATCAATGGGTGCACTTAAACTCAATCCAAAAAGTGTTTCTTCGCCCAAAGCAATGGACTCTCCGATGAGATCGTTGTCGAGCAATAATATCGACGATCCGGAGCTCTCCCGTTATTTGAATCGAGATTTTTGGGAACAGAAGTCAATGAATAGCCATTCAATGGATGGCGATTCGCCAAATCCAATACCAAGTGCTCCACAGCCGCAACACATGATAAACAATACAACGGTTTCCCATAAAAATATTTCCAATTTGAGTCCAGACCTCAAATTGAAGGACAAACTATCGAACGGAATCGATGAAGAAATGGAAGCGTTTCTCTCTTCTTTGAGGTCTGCCATCGAAATATTTGTGAATCGAATTAATTCGAATCAACTGAGAGGTCGTCCGATTGCTAACGACAGTGCAGTTCAGTCGCTGTTTATGAACATAACTAATATGCACTCAAATCTCTTGGCTTATATCCAACAACAGGACGACTCTCGCGCCCATTTCGAGAGTCTTCAGGACAAGTTGGGACAGATTAGAGATGCCAGGGCTGCTTTGGATGCTCTTAGAGAAGAACATATGGAACAGCTCCGCAGAGAAGCAGAAGAGGCAGAGCTCTTACGTCAACAGCAAATGGCACAGAAGTTGGAAATAATGAGAAAGAAGAAACAGGAATACCTTCAATACCAGAGAGAAATCGCACTCCAGAGAATGCAGGAACAAGAAAGGGAGATGCTTATAAGACAGGAACAGCACAAGTATGTGCCCGTTTGGCAGCATTCGCAACCGCCTAATCAACAACAGGTTCCACAAGTGATGTATTCTAATGGGCCTCAAACAGGTCCTCCAAATTACATACCATATGTCAATTCCACTGGTCCTCAAACGCAGACCGCAGCCCCTCCCTATATTACTAACTCTATTGCTAACAATGCCGGACATAATGTCCAAATGTATGGACCACAAGGACAGCCAATTCAGCATCAATATATTGGTCCGCCCCCACCACAAGGAGTACAGGCGCCTCATCCTGCGCATACTGGCACAACACCCTCACAGCCCAATGTATATGACATGCAATCGATGGCTAATACAATGCCCCAAATGCCGGTCAACACTCAGATGCCCGCTATCGGCGGACACATTCCTATGAGTGGACCGAATCCGCCACAAACTGATGTCTCACAAGCGATGACACCACAAATACAAGAAGTTAACAGCACTCCCACACAACCCTTAGAGGAACCACTTATTTGTTTTGATTAGAATTTTCTTATTTTAAAATACCTGTCAAATGACTGTTGATATTAATTTGGATTACATTTGATTTGCTTTCAATTAAAATCAGTGCAATTATATCTCTTCCGCAGAGATCTACAAATGAATTGTTTAAGGGGTGAGTTAGCTCTGGTTGACTCCCATTTCTTTTTCTATATAAAAGGCAATTATAAGTGAATTTGCTTTTCTTTTGAGTTAACACTTATATGAGTAAAATTTATAATTTGAATCATTAATGAAATATATAACTAATTCAAACACCCCTTCAAAGTTTAAAATTAAAAACGACTCTAAAAGGGGTTTAATATTATTAGAAATATTTGTCGTTTTAAATGAATCATTAGAAAGACTTTAGCAAATGGACTGATCACAAATCAGTATAAGTGAGTTCTAAAAATGACCACAATCACTTATAACGATGAATGGCAAGTGAACCTTACCACAACTTAATTTAAGTGTCCTTACACATTTAATATTTCAAAAGAATTTATGAAAACAATAATTGTAGTGAATTCTTCAGTGGAAGTA
The DNA here is from genome assembly GCA_034702105.1 of Fuscozetes fuscipes. Taxonomy (NCBI): domain Eukaryota; kingdom Metazoa; phylum Arthropoda; class Arachnida; order Sarcoptiformes; family Ceratozetidae; genus Fuscozetes; species Fuscozetes fuscipes. The sequence goes on from JAQGCS010000494.1 coordinate 5,428, forward strand.
CTATGGATTTAAACTATCAAACTGCTTGCTATTTTTAAACCAAGATAAAAAAAATCAAAATTCAATGATTTACTTACAGTTTGTGACTTAATTATACGGATTTAATAGAAAACACAACCGATTACTATGTCATAAAAGTTCATCAACTTATATCTTAATTTCTGAAAATGGGTGAACTTATCTAGGTATAACTTATATCTAAGTTCACACATTTTTTGAGCAATTTTTGAGTGGATTACATAAATCAGGAGTGGCCAAAGGGGAGGTAAATCTCTGAAATTGTCAGATCGAAAAATTGTTACTCAAATCCGAAGAGTTTTGACCCCTTGCCCTAAGTTTTGTCAAAAGTTTAACATTACAGGTATACCTTCTAATACCTTCTAATACTACCCCTAGAGATTTTTTGAAAACTACCTCCTAGAACCGTTACGGTACAAATTTTAACTTTCCCTGAGCCGTCGAGCCTGACATTCCTGACATAAATGTATGGTTCATTTCCTATCATTTCCTTCATTTATAGCAAACTGTAACAGAGTTTAAGATTTCATTGATTGTGATACTAAAGTAGAACCTTTCTATAAGATCCCTCGTTTATAATCCCTCCCTGACTATTATCTTTCAATCATAAAAACCATTTGTCATCACCAGAGACAATTAAAATAACCTCGTTATAGTCCCTATTATAATTCTTCAATATTCCTGAATCAAGCAAGGGATTATATCTAGGTTCGGCTGCAGTTATGAAGCTAAATTTTTAAATTTCTTGAGCTTATATCTTGTATTCTGAGAAAGGGTGAACTTATACCTAGGTATAAGTTTATGCGATTTTTAACTTGGTCAAATCTCTTGAATTTAAGTATAAGTTGATGAACTTTTAATAGGTAGGAATCAGTCATTTGAATCCTTTTCTATCAAAGAATTAGAAAACATTTGAAAATAAAAACATTTTTATTAGAGATTTATTTAATAAACAAACGATTAATAAATAAAATTGAATTCAAAGTAAAGATTTCACCGTTTCTTCGAACACAACAATTGCTTTATTCAAAGACAAACAGAATCCATGAGATGCCGGCAATAGAGGAAATGCGGGCAAAACATACTCTTTTGTTAGTTGCGAGCATTTCATTAAATCTTCGAATGATGTGATTAACTCTGAGAAACATATTTCCGATATTTTGGCCCAATTTTTGTGTCTCTCAATAAAACGCTTGGACATTCCCATAATATGACCTCGGATTTGGAGCTCAAATGTTTGGGGAGGGGTTAACGCCATTTTGGTCATCGACTGAATCAATTTGATGACAACCATTTCGTTGTAAAGTCGACTGTTGTCGTTGGCAATAGTGGTTCCCCTCTGTTTGCTATAACCGGCCTCATTATAATAGGGTTCCGCCACTAATATTAAGCCCTGAATTGATATAATTAGTTGTAAAAGATTTGAAGCATTGGGAGCCCAAACTTCTGTTCCTTTGCCACTCCATGTGCCCAACAAACTGACGCATACCTTTCCATTTTCATAGAGATTAGGATTGAGTCTATCCGAACAAAAAGAAATGTAATGAACTAATGGCGGACCGTTCGGATAATTGGATGGCAATTGAATATCAAACAAGAAGAGGCCGTCTTCATATGGTGTGCCGTTTGGACCCGTTATAAGCACTGATAATAAGTCGATTCTATCGTGAAAGAGAACTACATCTATGCCTTCGGGTAATGCACTCTTCAAAATTGAAATTTCGAATCGACTTCTTTTGAGAAATTCTTTTGGATTTTTTGGTTCAATCGATGAATAGAAATATTTGTGATATTCAGACACAGTTTCGAGAAATATTACATTTCCTTTGTTTTCAGAAAGTGTTCCATTAATTGGAAGCGTGTCTTCTGATTGTGTGTTGTCTTCAACAATATTATTAAACTCAGAGTTTAAAACTTTGTCATTGATTTGATGATCAATTTTTTCTCCATTTGTCGCTTGAATTTGAGTTTCATTTAATAAGATCTCAATTTTGAGGTCATCTAAAAGTTCGGGAAATGTGCGAACATTTGAGTTCGACTCAGAAGAGGAAGCATTGTCGCCATTTTGAGCAACACTGGTCTCAAATTCGGTTTGATTTTGTTGTATTCCATTACTTTTGTTATTATTCTGAATAACAAAAGTCTGAAGACTTCGAGAAAAAGGTAGGATTTGTTTGAATCTTTGCGATAAGTTCTGGATTTTTTCATACAATCGATTGGATGACTCATGATTTGAACTGTTTTCAGTCCTTTCCATAATCTTCATTAGTTTTGCCCCATATTTATTCCAATTGATTCCGGTATCACTTTTGATCCATTCTTGTATTTGACTCAATAGGCATTGGTTTTCATCCTTTTTCTCAGAGTTAGTCTTCGAATTTTCGATACTTTTGAGATAACTTTATTCAGAAAATGATTGCACTGATGAGAGAACTGACCTGATCTTAGTCTGGTTGTCGTTGTCATCTGTTTCCCAGCTCTCATCGCTTTCATTGTAACTATAGTCAGAATAATCAAACTCTGAACCGCTTTCTGCCCACAAGTCGTCCGAATCCTGAAATAGAAATATAAGTCAACAGAGTTTTAAAAATTTGAGTTAATGTCAGACATAGTCTCCAATTATGAACAACTGTTGCGGCCATACGAGAGATGTCTGTCCGTTAAGCCAAACACATTTCAACATTCCATCAGATGTAAGATCAATCACTTGACCCGTACGTGAGGCCGGGTCTGAGGTGTCCTCATTTGAATCTAACATTCTGACCACACATACACCTGAGCGGAAAGAGAAGTCCGAGTGATCTTTGATATCATAAACACTAAGTTCTTGTTGAGCAACAATTTGAGCGGATTGTGAGTCGGGCGCCACCGAAAACCACTTGACTTTAGCAGTTCGTGAAATAGCGTCACAGCTCTGAACGACTCCGTAATCGAATGCCCCACAAATGTCTTTGTTTTCGACGACATAATCGCCGGGAAAGAAGTCGTGATTATCGATGTGATGGACAGGATATAAATTGACGGACGGAACATCTTCTTCCACATAGGAATTCTGCCAGACAACAGTCACCCGAGTATTTGTGGCCACAATCTCTACAGGCAATCGGGAGCCGGCATTTGTGCCGATTGGAAGACAAAATTGAGTCCTTCGTCGCGAAGCAATTAATTTCTTTTTCCTAACACTTCTAATCGGAAGCGAAAAATGTTTTCTTTTTGAAATCTTTTTGTTATGTTTTGGGCTCATATTTACTGAGGAGAGGCTCTCACTTATTTGGTCTTCGCTCTCATCAATAGAATGGCCGTTAGTTTCCGGATCACTAATGTTTTCATTTTTGTATTCATTCAATAATCTGTTCGATTCTTTTGCCATCCATTCAGAGAAAGGTATAACAGAATCAGTGAGTTTTATGGTATAATAGCATTGATGACCCAATTGAAGAGAACACTTCCCAAAATAATTCAAGCATTTGATTCTTGCAATGGCTTCACCTCTAATAATATCTCCGATGGGATGCGACCCAACTCTGGAAGAGTCTCGCGAATGCTTTTTCGAAATATTTCTATTACTAATCAAACCATTAGTTTCACAGTTTTGAGACTTATTTTTGCAGAGATTTTGATCCGAAAGACTACACAACCAATTGATTGAAACGCTATCGATAGCGATATCTTCGACGACAACATTGATCTTCGTGTGTCTCACAGAAGTAGAACTCATTAAATGCTTCATTCGATTGGTTTGTAAAATCCATTTTGCATTTTTCAAATCATTTTTGGGTCCATACAGTTGTTGACCGATATAATAGTCGTCGCGATTGAACTCCGAGTCATTGTTGTGGCGATCAGTTAACAAATCTTCAAAATCAGTGATGTCTAAGTCGTAGACCCAAAGAAGTGATCCGTCGCTGCATTTGAGTGTAATTTTTCGGTTCACTTCTTTGACATATCCGAGCCATGAGTCTAACAAACAGATGGTGTCCTCAGTTATGCTCGAAAGCAGTTCTAAATCATTTGAATTAACATTTTCTATCACTTCATTGGTTCCCAGTATCTTAAGGGTGGAAAAGATTTGAGTGGATTTACAGAATCCGTGTTCACTATTCGGCACTAATTTGTGAGTCTTGGGGTCCAGTCTTTGGACAACATCTCCATTAAGTAGAGAGCGATCGTATAGTTTGACCTTTGATTCGATAAACTTTTGTTAAACAATTGTTAACAAAGTTTGAGACAAACCTTTGTTTCGTTGACGACAACAGTGTTTCCGTTCGGATATAAAGCGATTTTAGCGAATCCGGGCTTCAAATGCCGCCACTTGTCTGCATCGGAACCTCTTTTATCATCGCTGTCGTCATCAGATTCTTCAGAATCGGTCGCGTTTTCGGAACTTTCGATGACTAATCCGAAGATTAATTTGCCATTTGGTGACCATTTGATGACAACGTCTTCATCGAAGTAATCACATAAAGTCTGTCTTCTATTCATTTCTATTCAAACTTAAGTTTAAATTTTAATTTCAATTAAATTGAAATCAAATTCTTCAAAAACGACTCAATTATTGTCTAATAAATACTTTGAGATAAAAACAATTCACTAAAAAATATTTATAAATAACTTAAAACAAAATAATTTCATAAAATGAAGAAAAAGTAGTTTAAATCAAATGACAATTAAAGACTAATTTCAGTTCAATTGAAGTAAACATTGAATTCGCGAATCATTTGGTGAATAACTTCACAAATATTACGTCCAAACGTTAGTCACAAAAATTAATCATTCATTCATTGATTAGTGAATGACCAACGACTCAATGGTCAGAGCAGTTATTTATATCCCCATTCTTTGAATCAAGGGATGCGCAAGGGAGTATAACCCAAATACTCGCTAGTTTTTGAGCTCAAGAGGACCCCTAGATTCGAAATAAAATATAACCTCCAGCCGAGCGAAGTGGCAAATTTTTGCAATATTTTTCTGTCACTACCCCCATGGAACCCCCATGGAACTTCTGAAGAGGCAGAAAATATTTACCTTGGTCACCTTGGTTTTCACTTTTTTGTTTGAGGAGTCAGGATAATAGTCCATATACCCCCTAATTTTTTTGGACCTCCTAAGGGTTGAGGGACACCCATTTTTGCGTGATACTGTGAATAATAATCCATAGGTTTTATTAGAAAACGACCATGGTTGCTTTTTACAAATAACTTAAATTTCAAGAATAAGTCGTATTTTTAAATAATTTTATTCTTTAGTAATAATGATTTGAAAGGTTGATGCAAATAAACTTTATTTCAACGTATGATAATTAAATGTAAATTTATTCATTTATTCCAAGTCAGCATGGGCGATGAACCGGTTTGAAAATCAGTTTGCTTTTAGAAAAAAGATAGCCTAGCCGGGCAATTTTTTTAGCACAAGCTTTAATTGGTAGGGAATCTACTGAGCAGATCTCCTGATCTGTTACTGTTACTATTCAGGGATGCCTAAAGGGGAGTTGCTCGCTGACCCCCTTAGAGTAAAAACCCCTAGATTTTTTCGAAAATTTAACATTACAGGTATACCCTTTCCCAGCCGAGCGGGGAGGCAGATTGTATTTGCAATTTTTTGGCGGCAAATTCAAAACCCCCCTAGAAAAATTTTGAAAACCTCTACCCTAGACCCCCCTAGAGTCGACTACTACTATACATCATGTACAGATACTGCATCAAAAGCGTTCCTGAACCTAAATCACTAATATCTTTATCAAAACTTCTATTAATCATCGATTTTTATTGTAATATTTGACTAATTTTCACAAATGTATAAAAACTTTGCATAAGTTTATTGAATTCAACTTTTATTTCAATTTGTTTTTCTCCTCAAACAATTTCATTGATTTTTTTGTTGATTTTGTTTCGTAATCTTTTCTTCATTTTATTAAATTAACAATTAATCAAAAATCAGTGATTTAGGTTCAGGAACCCTTTTGATGCCGTATCTGTACATGATGTTTAGTACAGGAGTCCAATAGTCTTCAGCTTAATTAAGGTCACACAAGTGACTTCATCATGATCATACACATTGTCATGCCGATTTACCAGATTACCAAGTTTGTTTGAACTTCAACTCAATGCTAGATAAAATTCATATACAATCATGTGCAATCATGTATAGATCGGTGTCAGGGGTGCCCAGAGGGGGATCGACTTATGATTTGCCTCAAATCTAAGGGGATCTCCTCGAGCCCAAAAACTAAGGGAGTATTTGGGCTGCACCCCCTTGCCCATCCCTGGTTGAAACATTGCCTTTTTCTCCCTAGAATTTTTTTAAAATTTAACATTATAGGTATAACGAGCGAAGCGAGGCGGTAAAACTTATTTTTTGAAAATTCACCTAGACCCCTTCTAGCCAATTTACTTGGTCACCCCTATATCTGAATATATACAAGTCTTTTGAAAATATAACAAACTATTTTTCGCAGTTTTGACCATGTTAATTTTAGAATTTTTGAATTAAATTTGTTTTGCAAATGGGTTTCGTCTAATTAGCGTTTATTAAAATATTGCATGTTCATTGCATTTTTAAAATACTAATTTTATTTTATTTTTTCAGTGCATTTTTGATAAATACATTTTAAAATTTAATTTATACAGAAATATAAATACAAAAGTTGAGACATTTGTAAATCGAGTGAAATCAAGAAAATAAAAATCAATATTTAAATCCAAGTTCAAAAGTTTTAAACATACATCGCCAAGGAGAATTTAAGGCATAAAATATTAATTTGTGATGAAATTGAATGGAAGTAAAACACCTGAAATGACGGTAATTGACCGCAACTTAATTATTATATCTAAAGAAGAAATTTGACACAAAAATAAACAAAGATTTGCATTAAATAATACAATGTATTAATATTAAGGTCTTTTCTGATTAAATAACGGCAAACATTTGGGTCGAGACCTATAAAGTCCAGTATTTTGTAAAACTGAATGCGGAGAACATATAAAAGGATCGTTTGTAAGAGTTCTCCATTTCTTCAATCTGTTCCTCAATTTCTTAGTAGTTTTATTATATTTCATTGAAAAGTATATATTATTAGTTTCTTTTGGATCAGATTTCAAGTCATATAACTCCCACTCCGGTCTGAAATAATAATTTTTCAATTTTTTCATCCAATCTATGGGTAAAGACTGATGACTTCGGTTCAGAATATATTGAAAGGTTGGCGAAACATATAGATCCTGGTCAATACCAAACGGAGAGTAATAGTTTATGTTTTGGATTAGTTTCAATTGATTGGTTCGGATGTACCGCATCGGGTAATTCATTGTTATTTCGTGCCAATTATGACTTCCGAATACCGCTCTCTTTTCTTCCGAACCATTCTATGAATTGAAACATCAAATCAAACAAAAGAGAAAGAGGTATCAATGTCTAGATCATTTATTATGAGAGATTCTGTCAAATAATTAAACAACCCTTCGATTTGAGCTTTCCTTAAGACTTTTGGCTAAATTATTAACTAATATTAAGAGGATTTGGTACAATCATGACTAACCATGCTGATTGTATATTTCAAGAATGATGAAAATGTAGATACACAAAAATTTGTCCTTAAACTATATGAGGCATTGGCAAGGATCTTTGATTTAAACCCTAAACTTAGAGGATTCCCAAGATATTCTGTGTATGCATCTTAATTCTAATGATGAATTTTTTAAAGAACATATTTACCTTGTGTGTTAGCGGTAACAAAGACTTTCCTGTGAAATGAACTTGTTGTTCAAAGAGTTTGTATTTGGGAAGAGGTATTTGGAACCAGTCTAAAACAGTGGGCATTATATCGAGAAGACTGACTTGAGTTGAAATTCTCTGAAAATTAATATAATTACGAAATAAATTAATCGATTATTTACGCCATAAAAGTAAAACACATCCTCTGCATATAATTTAGCTCTAAAGCAATCTAATATTAGCACTTATTCAAGGTTAAATACAACCACACTTAAACAGCTATTCTTAAAATGAAAATCACCAAGCTTTCGATGTCATTGCTTATAAATAGAGAGACTAAAGCGAAGCGAGGTGGCAAAATAAGGGAAAAATTTTCTGCCGCTACCCCCTCGAAATTTTGGGGATTCAGAAAAAAGTTCACAGGGAGGATTTTTTCCAGGTGAGTCAGGACCTATACCCCCTAATTTTTTTGGTCCGAGGGACCCCTTAAGGTCGAGGATCTTGGGCATCCCTGACTAGTAGTAACAAAAGTGTTAACTCAGGTTTGCAAACTCAGAAGGTGTGTACTTCTTAATTTTTTGATTCAATGAATATTTAAGATACTCCCCTGGTTATTCTTAATTAAAGTAATGGACATGCTTCCCGCTATGCAATAAGCTTACAGTTGTCTTATTCCTTTTGGTCAACTTTTTTTTAGTTTTGCTTATTTTTTAGAACTGCTTTCATCGAGTTATTAATAATATATTTTCTATTGACTACAGATTTCATCAATATTTTAAGTGTTTTGAATTTGAGTTGAATTTGTGAACGAATGTCAAAAGAGATAAGTTATCGGACTATTTATATTATCAAACTGTAGATAAAATTGAAATGATCTTACCTCTCCGAAAAATTCAGATTTAAATGGATTTGAAATGAAAAGGGGCTCTCTAATTCCCGGGTCATATAAATTTGTGCGACCCATTGGAAATGGTGGACCGTTGTCTGAAGAATATATTATCAAAGTATTATCAAGCAGTTCTAAAGATTCCAACTCATCTAGTATCAGTCCAATTCCTGCAAAAGAAAATCAAAGATGAATATACTTTGTTTGGCATAAATATTTCTATTATTCTATTTAGATTTAACCCTGCAGATTTAAATTCAACATTCAAATAATTCAATTCGGTTTACTCGAGTGGTAAAAGAAAATTCTTTGCTTCCAAAACAATTTAAATTTTAAAAATGATCCTAAGCTTGACTTTCAAATTTGACATTTTCTCAGAATTTTGTTTTATTCTGTTTTTTGTATTATTTTTATGTGAATAAAATAATGGAATTAATTCCAACCCTGGTCTAATCGGCTTATTGTAGTGTACTGAGCGCTGATGTCCTCTCTTACGGCTGTAGAATCGGGCAAATAATAAGGAACTTTAATCTCGTCACTTGAATAATATATTGGATTCCAATCTGGAATTAAACCCATCCCTGGCTCTCCATTTCCAAATTTTTCGCAAAAATTACCAAATTCTGGATTTGTGTGACCGCATCGGTGCGGGTCATGAAATGCCACATAAAGAAAAAATGGTCTGAATATAGAGAGGCAGTCAATTAAAACATTATTCAAAGTATTTTAACATTAAGTTTATCCCAGGGTCCTCGACCATGAAGGTAGTGGCAAAAAACGGGGTATTGCTTTTGCTGGGGGATCCGCTCGAGCTCAAAAACTAAGGGATGTTTGAGCTATACCCTTCCGCACCCGTGGTTTATTTCTATTCATGTGACAAGAATTTCAGTTTTTATATTTTAAATCGGTTCACCTGGTTAAGAATTACTCAGTTATGTTTTAATTCTTTAACTTTCTATCAGTTTGTTACAAACAAATTATTTACAGAAATGTAATTTTGAAATATGAATACTGTTCGACTCAGGAGGTATTTTCGATGTGGGATTCCCTCGCAATTTCAAAAAACAATCCCTTAACTCAAAATCCCGAAAAAAAGAATCCCGAAGCCCATAATCCCGAAGCCCATAATCCCGAAATAAGGGTGTCACAATATTGCAGAGATGAGAACAGTAAGGTAATGATGTCTCGTAATGAATGGGACAGTTAATAGATTGAATGGTCTATAGACCCAAAAATGAAAAACTTGTGAAAACCAACAACAGGCATTCCTGTTCAAAAATTTCGTGATAACATGTTTCGAGATTATGCTTTTCGAGATTTTGGACTGACCCACATTTTGAGAACAGTTGTACAGGTTTGGTCTTGGTTCTTTACTTTTAGATTTAAATGGATTTCGAGTTTATTCCTGTTTTTTATATACAACTGCGGGTAAACAGAATTAAAATTTGTAGTAATTCCTAAAAATCATTTTTTCTAAAAAAAATATACAAAAATGTTAAAAAAATAATGGAAATAAACAAGATGCTGGATTATTCGAGATAAACAATTGTTCCCATTTTCGATAGTTTGTGTATTCTCTTCGGATAATCTATTTTTCAATTTAGAAAATTAAAAAAAATGAGCAGAAAATTAATGATCACTCTTTTAATTCCTAATTAAACTTTGATTTAATACATGTGCTCACAATTGCTTCAATTAACAGAACGATCAAGATTAAGTTTATTTACATGAAAGAACAAATTGTGTTAATACCTCGAGTGGTTATCAGTGAGGAAAAGACGAACTAAATTCTTGATATGAGTGATATTTCTGGCGATTTGGTTTATCGAGTAATTCTCTTCGGTGTAGGCGAAGTCAAACGTATACACTGATTGGGGGCCGACGTGTTTCTTCCCTATTATGCCTTTGGTTTTAGAAAACGTTTAATCAATGAGTGCTTTTAACTTAAGGCCAGAGTCAATATTAGTCACAGTAGTAAATACCTGTGCGAATACCCTTCTCTTTAAGAAGATTTGGCAAACTTTTAACCGAATCAAATGAGTCGAAGTGATGGACAGTTTGGTGAAGACCATACATTCCATTCTGATGTGAGGGTAATCCTGTTAAGAGTGCCGCTCGACTCGGAGAGCATGAACTCACAGAAGTGAACGCTTCGGTAAATATTACGCTTCTGTCAAATGTCATCAAATGTGTCGTCAAATTAAATATTCAAATATTGTTAACTAAATAGAAGTTTAAATATTAAAAATGAGTCTTTCCTTTACCTGTTTGCAAGTCTTTGTAAGTTTGGAGTCTTGCAAATTGAGTTATTATAAACTGGAGTCTCTCTGCCCGCGTCGTCCGCTTTATTGATCACAAATTAAATTAGATTTTGTTTTAAAATATAATTCAATTCATTTTTCATCATTTCGTAATAAAATCATTTGAACGCACCGAACAGAATAAGCACATTTCTGGCATTTTTCGCTCTATACTCTTGCCTATTACTTTGAATAGAATTCACTAATAAGACCTGGCTCAAAACAATTGCCAAAATTATATTTTTGATTAAATAAAAGGGCATTTGTGTAGAATTGTTTGAATGTTTTGTTACATAAAGAGCTGAGAGGACTGACCAAAATTGTTTGAAATATAAGCCGAGAGTGAATATAATGGAGAGAGTGAGCGCTTAACTGAATTGTTAACGATTTGTTGGACGATTGGTTTTGATAGTTAGATAAACACAACAATTCCAGTTTAAAAGCCTTCGAACTTTCGTTTGTTGTTTGAGTCGTTAGTGATTTCATTTAACACCATTTGGTTTATAAACTGCGTGTTATATAGCAGTGAATGTTATCAGTTATCAGTAAGTTTTCGCTTCAAATGCAGGAAAAACTAATTCATTTCCTTTTCTTGGAGTTCTTGGAGTTTTGCTTCATTCTTATGTGCCTTCTATTCATATCTCACGGTTTTATCGCAAACGAAAAATTTCAAACAAAACTAAAGCCAAGTCTAAGACTCTCTTATACTGTGAGTGATTTCTGCGAACATTCATTGCTTTTGAAACTAATTTAGTTTTTCTAACATTTCTAACATTTCAATACATCTTTAAACACAAGTATAGGAGAGTGAAATCACAAATAACTTTTCAATTTGAAGTCTATGTCGAGTAGGAGTTGAATGAAAAATATATTTGGATCGGAGTCCAAATGAAATCACTTTTTGAAATGAATTATTCGTCGCTTCACAAGAATTTGTCTCAATATTAGTCTACTTTACAAAATCTAATTTCCATTTGAAATACGGATTTTTAATTAATTACATTGAAAGCCGACCCCTAACGGCTCTCAATAAACCAAATGCTCACAATTTGCCCAAATTATTAATTCAACTTTAGTTCTGTCGATAAAAATTCATTTCATTTAATTTCTGTTCTCATATTTTCTAGAATTAAATATAAAGAATTATCGCATAAATAGTAATAATAATAATAATATGCACTCAAAACTAATTCACTCCCTTTATAGTTCCGAATCCATTAGTTTTTTATGTCTTTCTTAATAATTTTATAAATCTTTTTCTGTCTTCAGTAACGGTTATATCATTTTTCATCTTTTTATTCGCACATATGGTCACTAACAACAACATAATGATTGTAATTTTGAATTAAACTATCAAAATAAGGAGTTCGATCTATGAGCTCAGGAGGATACTTTGAATAAATATTTAAAATTCACAAAGATACAGGGGTGTATTAACAGAGATGTTGATTTTCCTATGAAATCGAAAATTAGCTATTTGCTTCCTCTAGAATATTTTAACCCGTTTTAAGCCAAATGCAAGATGGTGATTTAAAATGGCGATCTTCCGGGTTAAAAAACCAAAATCTATCCAAATATAGAAATTCCACTATCTTGCTTAACCTGGCTAAAATTGATTTTTCACTACATTTACGAAGTATATGTACTACATATTATGTATTTTAATAGTTCTGTCTCACTTAAAACAAAGCTATTTGGGAAATTTTAAGATCTCAAAAGACATCAAATGGATCAGGGGAACACCCTTACACTTATTTCTTAACAGATAATTGACCCTTATTGAGCATCCGGGCAAGGTGACCACCCTCACATTGATTTTCCCCACAGGACTTCAATATTCCTATAAAGAAATGCAAACTTCATTGTTACAAAGGTACACAAACATCGATAGCACATACCTTCATTAATGATCTAAAAATGTTCATTTATTAAATGAGGGGAGAGTTCACACCGGTCTTACTATACTATGTTGCATGTTTCTTTGAGGCTGCACTTAAAAATTCTTTTACTGTGAGAAAAGTTGGCAAGGAGCATTAATTTGAGTATATATTTATATATTGAATTTATTCATTTGTTTGGTCAAAAGAGTAAAGGGAATAATGGTTTCGAAATTATCTGTCATTTATTGTGAGTTTCAGTTAAAAGGATGCTTTCATTTGACTTATTGTAGTTCTATAACAAAGAGCTGATAACTAATGTAACTAATGATACATTTGAGATCATTTGTGGCGAACATCCATTTGGCCTTTATTTTAGTTAATCTAATTGATTCCGACTGAGATATACATTCCAAGACTTATGCACACTATTTGCTGACACAAAGAAGATCCGAATCATTCAATTAGTTGTTGATATGTTTTGTAGATTTCAGTCATAACCAGAAAGTCATTTCATTTCGATTCCAATTTTAGATTTTATTAGTGAACAGCTCTAAAGGGAATAAATACACGAATGCATTGATTTTTCATAAACTTTGCCATATCTTACCTGATAACCATTGATACAACTCCTCAATTAAAACCTCCTTGTTTTTACCCATCGACAAAATTAATTAAGAACTAGTTGCCATTTTTGCTTTCAATTGTCAATCTAGATACAAGCTGTTCTACAGACAGGCAATTTTTGAGTTATCAATTACAGTGAAGTTTGGGTCTTATGAACTGACCCATGTTATTAACCAAACCTTTAAACCAAAAACCATTGCCATAGACTCTAATGTTAAATAGTTTGGATGTTATGAAGTACTGATGTTATGAACTAACGTTTGTTACGAACTGAAAAGTCAGACCAAAACTATAAAAATCAATGCTTTTTAGTGACCCATCTTATGAAGTGAACCAAATATACAAACTGTAAAACTGACAATACTTTGATATTTTGAACAAATATATTCATTTGAGTGAAAATTTCGGATAAACAGAGAAATAAATTATCAATAAATGAAAACTATTAACTTAAAAAGTATTCTCATTTAACCAATAATTTGTTACAAATGCTGAATAAAATAACCGAAACTCCATTTAAATCCCTTAAACAACAAAAAATATCTCATTTTTTGCTTAATTGATGTACTTTTCCCTTATAAGTGAATTTAATCAAATTGACTGATTTTATGAACTAACCGATCTTATGAAGCGGAATTAATTAATTCATGTAATTTATACTGCATGCTATGAAGTAGTAATATCAAATACCCAGCTACTTCATAGCATCGGATATCCACTGTACTCGTTTACTGTTAGATTATCCTAAATCATGTACATCGCTGACAATCACTGCGAATAATAGAGTTTGTAATTTATTTGTCTGACATTTATTTCATTCCAATGTTTTATTTCAAATATTTTACAAATTTTTTCATTTCTTTGATTTTTTATATTAAATAATAGAATCGAAAGCCTTTTCAGATAATAATTGAATTCAATTTTGTAACAAATGAGAGATATATTGTTGAGAAAAAATTCCAAGATTTGAATTTTGAAATAAAATGTTTTAAAAATGAATTGAATATATTTTATCAGTTATCACATGATCTCTTATTTGCCAAGATTTCAGTCAAAAATTGAAATGAATGAGAGGGCCAACATCATTTTTATCAATAATAATAATAAACTGATCCTTACATTTTGATTTGTGTTAAATTGCGAATTGTAGGATTTAAACAAGGCATGGCAATTATTCATGTTTAATTATTTATAAAGATTTACACGTGTAATGCATTCACACTGGCAGCTCAAATGGAAAATTAATCATGCTAATTTAAAATAGATGTGCTGGTATATAGTAATATAATGGAAAACGGATTCACTTTAAAATGAGATACAAAGAACATTTTGAAAGCGACTTGCATTTGAGAATGATCTAGTTTATTGAGAGAAAAAAGAGTTTTATTAAAGAATTGAAAATATGACAACATTTCAAAATATATTTCAATAAAATTATGGAATGACTTTAGAATTGGAATAATATTGAAATCAATTGGTTTTATGCATCACTTCTGTTATTAAAGTTATTAATAATTGTAGAGAACATGAAATGATTAAATTGCTTTAAAATCATTATTATTGAGTAAAGCAGATGTGTTTCCCATCGAAATATAATTAATTATCATATATTGGATAACATAAGAAAATATGTCACAAATATGCGATATAAGCGATTCTGATATTTTGTACATAAATTAATTGTCATAAACAACATGTGATCATATAAGTAACAGACACTAACTAGTAACATCCATAATAAAACATTATATTCCGACAATTATTTAGAGAAAACACTTTTTAATCAATTGGATTCTCAAATATATGAAACATTCAGAAGTTTCTCAAATGTTTTGCAGTCAATTAAAATAGTTTTGATGTTTGATTGCAAGCAATGAATCGAAGTTATTTGTGGATAAATTATTAGTCATTATTAGACTCTATTGATATATGGACTCATAGAACAACATTTCGTATATTACTTATACACATATCCATTAAATTACAAGAATATGAAATATGAAAGTATATTATATTAGACTCAATACAGTTATGTATTTCCACTTTGAGTCGATTTTCTCACAATCAATCAATTTATCACAAACGACATTAAAGATATGAATTAAAGATAAAATATTAACAGTTTTAGCCATAAAACATATAAAACATAATAAAATAAACATATAATCGATATTCGAACTAGAGGTTGAAAAAGCAATCCCGAATCCCTGTGGATTCCCGTCACCTCTTTCCTTTATAGTGGGGAGTGACGGAAATCCCTAGGGATTCTCTAGGGATTGGGACTGAATTTTCAAAGATTTCAAAGTCTAATTCGTACTCATTATTAAACCAAACTTCAAATGAGATCTTTTGGCAGAAGAGCATTAAATTTTTACAGACTTTCCCTCATTTTTATTGTAATCATATATTTATATATATATATAACAAAAATTAATAAAATTTAAAAGTTTTTAACAATTGAATTATTTGACTAAAAGAGCGGCTTTTGTTAGTGTCTCGAATTACAACATTATTGATCCTGTTTTTCACTTTTAATAAATTTGTGCCCAACTGTTGCATCACTCACTCCATTAAGAACTTTATTCTCTTCAAAAGATGTGATATTTTTGTAGTCCTTTCCATTAAATGTCGGAATCTCTGAGTGAAATAAAATTGAAATTAAGAACAAACTTATAATACTTTTATTCGATTAAGATTTTCTCCTTCTTATAGTTTTGCAGAATATAAGCAACAGAATATAAAAACATTTGCTAGATCCTAATTCCTAATTCCATCTTTTTATGTCTCTGAAGAGTTTTCCTTCGAATCAATTAGAAAACGATATAAAATAAGATATCGATTGAGATATCGAAGAATTAGAAATCAATTTAACGAAAATAAGTTTTCAAACAACTTATACTCAAAACGTTTTATAAATAATGCTTTTATTAGAGAAATATATATTCGGACAAAACATAAATCCAAATCATTTTTTCTCTAATTCTTCGTCAGAACTGAGTGTTACTAAGTTTTAAAGCGAACAAAACAAACAGTAGTAGTAATAGTAGAGAGAGAGAGAGAGAGAGAGAGAGAGAGAGAGAGAGAGAGAGA
>JAQGCS010000495.1:0-21932 GCA_034702105.1 Fuscozetes fuscipes
TCTTTTTATTTAATAATAAGCAAGACATCTATTTAAATTGTATTATAATAAATTATTTTAAATAAAATTGAATACAGGTCAATTTCTCAATTTTGTATTGAAACGTTTACCTATTAATAATGAGGCTTCACAAGAGGCAATAATTAATTCAATTCAGAGTTTTAATTTTGAGCTCGAATAATAATTTCAATCTATTTGATAGTTATTTTTGAACAATTATCTTTTAATGTACTTGGTTCTTCAATTTTTAATTTTAAAATATGAAAATCTCTACAAAATCATTGCATTAAAGAGAAATCTGAACCATTTTCTTATAATTTAATCCCTACTTACCTAAAAACAGGGATTTTTTTAAAATTTTGGTGCAATGGGTGTTCCAACAAATCAGATAAATGTTATACACAGCACAGTGAAGACCTGCAATGGGCGCCACCGATTGCGGGTCGTTCCTCAAAATGAGGATGTGATACATTCCTGTAATAATAAGTTTATCATGAATATTTTTATTTAAACTTACTTTCTCATTCGAGATTGAAATTCAAATGAGATATGAGACACTTGTAGTCATTGTTTTCCCTCTTGGGTTTTATTGTATTCTTTGCTATCATGGTGATTGTGTTGTTCAAGAGAATGTGAAACAGGAATGTACGACAACCTAATTTGAGGAACGACCCGCAATCGGTGGCATCCATTACAGGCTTTTGATGATAATATGTATTGAAGAAGTGGGATCAGAAGTGCCGGCACTCAAATTATAAAGCGATGTACCAAGTATATTTGATGCTAAAATTTGAAACCAATGCGAGGGCAAATAAACATATTTTTGAAAGACCCTTTATTCGCAGTTAAGCGTCTAGCAATTGCCGAATGCTTCACATTCGACACATAGTTTTTTAATTTGAGTGTCGGCACTTCTGACTCGATTTCTTCAATACATGTTATCATCGAAGGCCTGTAATTGATGCCACCGATTGCGAGTCGTTCCTCAAAATGAGGTTGTCGTACATTCCTGTTTCACATTCTCTTGAACAACCCAATCACCATGATAGCAAAGAATATAATAAAAACCAAAAGTGAAAACAATGACTACAAGTGTCTCATTTCCCATTTGAATTTCAATCTCGAATGTGAAAGTAAGTTAAAATAAAAATAATCATAATAAACTTATTATTACCTTATTAGAAGAGTCAAAGCATCCAGGAAGTGGTAGACAAGCATTATTATCCCCTGGACATTGATGACACACTGGGAACATTGAGGACAGACTAGAAAATTCCAAAGCAGTCCTATTATATTATGAGGAGTTGCAAACAAAAATTTAGCAAAGCTTACAACTAAACAATTAGCTTAAATAAACAAGTTCAAAAATTACTTCTAATAATGAATTGATATCGACTTTTATACTTTTTCTAACATTGAATTCTACAGCAATTCATTAGTCATGACTCATGATATTAGAAATTCTCGACAAATAGTAACTTGTGCAAATAAATTGTTTATGATAGCTCAATTACAAAATGACATAATTGTTAGAACATGCGTAAAAACAAATTTTTAACATTTTAATATAATTCGTTAGTATTTTCCTGCAATTTGTTAAATTAAAATCATTACTAATGTTTAGCTTCACTGCACTCACAAATGTATTGTAAGAAAGTCAACAATTTTCTAATAGTTTTTTAAAAGGATTATCTAAATTAAATGATATTCAGTAAATATAAACTTGTAAATAATTAAAATTATCGCATTTGGTTTTCAATAGAGTTATAGAGTATTTTCTGAATGAAATTGAGAATAGAGTAAAATCGAACCTCACTTTTGAATAGAGATCCCTAACATCACAATAGAAGTAGGAGTGGTCACCACAAGCACATCATTGATCACATTTGCAGGTTTATTATTTCGTGGAATATTACTATCACTGCTATTATTGCCGTTCAATAGTCTCAAATTCTTTGTGGTAAACGAATTGACCGTTTGATTGAAGCTCAAGAAATTGGTACCATTGGCAGATGCGCTCATTACCCACCGGCCGACCGGCTCTGGTGTGCGGGCTGTGCACAAACACCTGCACAGACACACAAACACAATGACATAAATAATAATTTTGAATATCATATTCAGACCTAATATACGGAAAGAGAGGACAATATGTCTTTCATCGTATGCCTCTCCGCTTTCACCGCCGCTCAGGTCGAGGGTCGAACTGAGGAACATTGCATTCTAGTGCTGAGCGCCGTCAGGTTTCGGATATTAATTTTTTCAATGAATGTTTAAAAATAAATATTAAGTTTCATTCATTAAAATAAGTTATCAATAAGGTCTAGGTCAAGCAATTTTTAATATGATACTTGTAATTTAAATAAAATTTATTCTAATTGAAATGATTTTGAATACTTAACCAAATATAATTTGTTCGTGAAAAAATATAAAATTGAAACTTGATCAAATCATAATTATTTACATTAATACCACGTCATTGTATTATACTGTATATAGTACATGTATGAGTACATGCTTATGTAATGTAATGTAATGTAATGCTAATATATTACATCCTAACCTTATAATGTCACAGATACTGGTACATTACTTTTAGTATTTTAATTATGAAACTTGGGTAGACAAAAAACCTTTTACAATTATATAATATATTTGAACAAGTTCCTTGTCATAGTCGTTCACTTGACCAATTCACTCCCATTGAAAATAATGTGAAAGAAACCTTGTTATAATTCCTAACTTGTTATAAACCCTAAATCTAAACTTCTTTGAACTAAGGCGAACATATTATATTTTGGTTCAGCTGTATTAGGAACCAAATGACATAGAATAGTTGAAATACCTGCTGAAATTTGAAACCCAGATATTTTATTTACATTAAATTAAATGATTTTGATATTTGTTTCAAACTGTATTTACTTTAATTTGAAACTCAATACAGTAAAAACTCGTTAATATCCCTGGTAGGGCAGGGAGAATTTAGAGATTCAACTGAGCTAGGAATATGAGCGAGTCCTAAAATATACTGTTATCTAGTAAAATAATATTAAAATATGGAGAATACATAATCTAGCTAGGGACATGAACGCGAGGTTCATGATACAGGCTTTACTGTTTATTCTATAATATAAGAAAAAATTTAATATTGAATATATTTGAATAGAATTTTTGAATAAAAGCAATTTCAAAACAAATTCCGTTTAAATTATATCCAAAAATATTTAGTTTAGAATTTGATGTCTTCTCTGACATAACTCTCCGTAATCTCTATGACAACAATTAGTGTTACAATAAAATTATTCTTTTTTTTTTACTCAGAGCTCCCACTCAGACATTCCCTACTCTCTCTCTCTCTCTCTCTCTCTCTCTCTCTCTCTCTCTCTCTCTCTCTCTCTCTCTCTCTCTCTCTCTAAATCCTATAAAAAACATGTTTATTGAGATTTCTTTGAAAGATAAAACGATTTTTTTTTGCTCGATAAAATGAAGCAGGTTAAGACATTGTTTTTTAAAATGAAGTTCACAACACTTTTCATTTAAATCAGGGATGGCCAAGGAGGGGGGTAGCTCGAAAACCCCTCTAGAGTCGAAAATTTGGTAACCCCCCCTGGAGTTTTTTGAAAGTTTAACATTACAGGTATACCCCCCCCCCCCCTCGCCGCCGAACGAAACGAGGCGGCTCGCATCTTGACCTTACGTCTCTTTGTGTTTTCCGCCGAGCGAAGCGAGGCGGGAAAATTTTTTACCTTGGTCCCCCCTTTGAATTTTTTCGCCGAGCGTAGCGGCAAATTTTTTCGGTTTTTTTGGCGGCAAATTCAACCCCTCCCCCCCTAGAAAAATTTTGAAAAACCCCTACCCTAGACCCCCCCTAGAGTCAAAAAGCTTGGCTATCCCTGATTTAAATGGAAGCAATCAAAACGATATTGAATGTATTAGTAACTGTAACATCTACAATTATTTATATTTAGACTTTAGTTAATCCTAATATTGTAGCAAAAATGGAAAATCAGTTGAGATTTCATACATTTTATGAATGGTATTTAATGAAGTGATTTTAAACTAGTCGTCCATTACATTAAGCATAACAACTATATTATAGCAATTATAAGACTGTTTTCATTTGATTCTTAAATAAATTTAACTAATTTTGACTTTTTTTGGCTTCAATTTACTTTTAAACTAAAAAATAATCAAAATATAATCTGTTAATCATAAGTCATATAAAACGCAACACATGTTTAGTCAGAGCGTAAAAAACGTTTGAGCGCTCGAACCCATATCGTGGTCCAAGCAGACTAAAGCAACGGCTTTAGCTATAAAAAAGAAAATTTTGAAATTTTTTTAAATACAGTCAAACCTGGCTATAATTCCCTCTTTATAATTGTTTGTTAGTTATTATTTATCAATAGTCCAAGCAATTTCTATTGAAACTAACCTTAAGATTAGTTCGTTAAATCCCTACTTTGATATAATCCCTGAATTTCACTGGACCAAGTCGAGGATATATCCAGGTTCAACTGTAACTGACAGCCCTATTAGCATGCTATACATTAATTACTGTGCTGAATGTGTAAGACATTGATATGAATTAAAACTTAAAATACAAAGTCACAAGTTGAATTTAAACAAAAATTGAGAGAGAGAGAGAGAGAGAGTTATTATAGATTTGTTAGAAATCCTATCAAAGGACTAAATCTCTTTTGATTACATATTATATTGAATTTTAAGGGTCGGTCTGAGAGTGCGGGCACACGACCTGCACAGTTAGGGCCAGTGTTAACTCAACAGAGACATACCAGTGGCATATGCTCACTGGTATTCAACACTCATCCACGACATTCACAATTGTTGGGGTCATAGAGTTTGATGGATGTTATGAGAAATGTTGAGCCAATTTGCTTCTCATTCTGATCCCATCGACCATAATCTCATTGCAAGGGCACAACAAAATTATTAAGCTATACACTCAAGTCCTGTTATTATTAAACATAACTCTACTATTAAATTAAATACAGTTTTAAAAATATTAGTAAAATGAATTATCTAGCAAAAATACTTATAAGAAAAGTATATGTGTTAAACTTGATATAAGTTGAACTAGGACTAAATAATTCTAATCAGAAATATGTTTTTTCATTTATTTATAACTGGGTTCGAGTGTAGGCCTTAATGTAATAGAAATGTTAATAAATATAAATATCCTCTGATCTGACAAATAATTTGTGTGACACTCATATCGAGCACATAATTGACGCGATTCTAATCGACAACAGATTTGTTGAGAATTTGCTCATTAATTTCCTCTACAGTGGCGTAACCATTGATTACATACTAGGTCCTTTGTCTTTCGAAATGGTTAGATTAGTTTTTCTCTGAGAAGCAACTATTGAAAATTGTTGATAAACTTTCAGATCTAGTTAATTCATAAATAAAATTTTGCAAGTGTACGCCACCCTAAAGTTCATTATAGGACAAATAAGAGGGGATGACGTGCTAATCTAGGTAATAATGAATATAATTTTATATTAAAATGTTTGATTTTTAATATAAACCAAAACAAGTTTCTAAAGTATTTCAGTTGATGTTGATAAAATGATGAGTGATTAATAAAATAAACACGCTTATCCTAAATAATGCAAGTTAAAAATGTTTATGTAAGTTGTTTATATACATAAGTTCTATTACATAAGTTGTTTTTGACTTACATAATTTATTTTCATTAATAAGTGGACAGAATAAATAACATCCTACACATGTTTCAATCAGCTCTAGCATGAGAATAGAATAGAATAGGTATCTAGATAACTTTGAGAGAGAGAGAGAGAGAGAGAGAGAGAGAGAGAGAGAGAGAGAGAGAGAGAGAAATGATATAATATTTTTGTTGAAAATGAATTTTCGAAAAATGTATTAATAAAATCCAATCTTTGATTTTTGTGAACTCATTGACGTATGAATTATACGATTCAATGAATATTTAATACAATTGTATCGTAAAAGTTATGCAATTGTTTCTACTCTTTTTGTTTCACTGATTGTCTCAAGTTTCGGATCTTTTGCTTCTATTCTGAGCACTCAGTCATACAAAAAATAATTGAATTTTTTTATGTATTGATTCTCTTTTATGCAAAATAGTTGGCTATGCTTTGAGACCCTCTCCTCTATAGGGCTAACAGTTTTTATATTGAATTACAGCCCTTTGTATTTGAATAGCAAGTGACGGCTCAGCAGAAGTAGTGGCTATTATTATCTAAATAATTATTTATCAAATTAATTTTATTACTTGTGTTAATTCTATTCATTCGACAGTAATTAGCATTCAATTCTTGTAAGGATCTTGTACAAACTGTATGCAATATTTGTAAATTTATTTGGTTAGCCTACATCATATACAAAATTTAACTAGTCAACAAGTTGAATCTATCAAATCTAAATAATATTTGGTGGGATTAATTTATCAAGTATCATTTACGACATTTGTTTTTCTATTATATTTATTCAAAGATTAGGCAATTTGTCAAAAACTGTAAACAAATTATTTTTTTTTTATTTTTATTCCACTTATATTTGTATTTCAAAAATTTAAATGCAAACGAAAGATGACTAAGAATTTGTCCCATAATTGCTTTATAATCAGGGATGAGTAATGTCCGCGACTTTAAGGGACCTTAAGATTAGGGGGCATAGGGGATTTCCCTGACTCCTTAGATCAAAAAATCAAAGCTACAGGTACAAAGGTACAATTAAAAATAAGGTAAAGATCGGTGGTGAGGGTAGAGCCTTTAACTCAAAAAGGGGCCGTAGCAGATATTGGGGCTATACCCCTTTACTCATTCTTGTACTTAATTGACAAGATGAAAATACGTATCCAATGTATATACTCGCTCCAATTATTTTAAAAATTAATTTTGAATTATTTACCCTCCAAGAATATTATTTATTATCAAGAATATTTAAGATAATATAAAAAGCTGCAATTAATATATAATGTCTATCGCCATTATAGTATGAAATTATTCTAGTTAAATTGAAAAAGAGTAGTTATTCCATTTTTATACCATATAACTGAATTACCAAGTGCTTGAAAGTTGAATATGATCTAGTAGCATTACCTATATATCATATATTTTTATATTACAAAACAAAGAGCATCTTTCAATAAATGCCAGAAAAATATTGATCTATCAGATTATTTATCAATGAAGTTCAGGATCGAAATTTGGAGCAAATTTAGTGAAACTCGATATAAATTGTTATGAAATAAATATTGTGAACAAACGAAACGCCCACTCAATGGCCACAACTCAGACAAACACTCACTACAAGTGATGTTGCGATCGATCATCGAATCGAATGCTTTGATTCCAAACTCATTTTGATTGTATTCTGTGCGCATCCGTTCTCTAAACGCACTCATCCTATAATGAAAGCACAGACACAACACTTCCATCACTTCATTTGAATCGTGAATAATAGTCATAACATTATAAAAAATTATTCTGGTGTTTTATTGAAAATCATCTTGTCATTTTGTTCTGCTCATTAGTTTATTGAAATTGAGCTATCAATTTAAGAGCTTGGATGAAATCTAGTAAATTTTCCACTCAGAATAAAATGGCAAACATTGATAACGGTTTGTGATAGATAACAATAAATTGATCATGAAAAATTTTATCTTGCAGACGTATGTGCTTCTTCATCTAACATAATCTCTTCATCGCAGGACAGCACATATCAGCAGCAGGTTCAGCTCAGATACCAAAACTCTGAGCAAGTAATCAATAATTATAATAACTGTTCGGATGGCCAACAAGGTCAATTTTGTTAGTATCTTGGGAAAATCTTTGCACTTTATTAAAAAAATAATGCAATTTTACAGTTGAAAACTCAGGTCAAGTGATGCCCATCACTAACACAAATGGAAACACTTCTACTCCGAGTCAACCGACAGCACCGGTGGTCAGAACATTGAGACCGCACTCAACGCCGGCGACACTCATTTGGTTAGAAGACAACTATGAATTAGCGGAAGGTGTTTGTATTCCAAGGAGTGTTTTATATTTACATTACGTGGACTTCTGCGCCAACAATAATGTCCAACCCGTCAATGCGGCCTCTTTTGGAAAGGTGAGCTAGCAAACTTTAATTTTATTTAAAAATTCCTACCGATTCCTACGTCTTAAAAGTTCATGAACTTATACTAAGTTCAAGAGATTTGACCAAGTTAAAGATCGCATAAACTTATACCTAGGTATAAGTTCACCCCTTCTCAGAATACAAGATAAAAGTTCAGGGAATTTACAGTAAAAGTACATTTGATATCCGAACCTGGATATAATCCCTAGGAATATTAAGGGATTATAACAAGGACTATAGCAAGGTTGCTAGATATACTGCTTATTGTGTAAATGTTCACAAATAATTAATTCTGAAAAACAAAAATATATCTAAAGACTTAACATATTTGTCTTAATTTGCTCTATTCAAAATGGGGATTTATTTGAAATATGTTAATGACCGCCCACCAGTATGTTAGGGCCTCCAACCTTAAGCACAAAGTGAGCAGAACAATTTAAAATACTCAAAAATTCCTCAAAAAGTTGTCTAATGATAAAAACTTAAATTTATTAAATTAAAAACAATCTTGCACACTAAACATTGAAATTACATTGATTTAATAGAGTACCCAGGAAATATTATATCATATAAGTTGAATTTGATAAGATTTCTTGAGTAGTTAAGCTTGATGTTTAGTTATTCTAGATTTGTAATAATCATAATAATCAGTCCACAACTTATTATACTAAATAAAATCATAAGATTTATAGCAGCAAGCACAAACAATTCACCTAGTTGTTATTAAAAGAAGTAAGTCTATTGAACTTATTTACATCCTGTTAAGATCATAAGACAGCAATTCCCACAATTAACTACACGACGATTGGGTACAAGAGGACAGTCTCGGTATTCAAAATTTCATTTGAAATTCAATTTATTGCTGGATAATAACTAATCGGATTACATGACAATAGCTATCATTACTATGGAATAGCAATAAGAGAGTCATCCGCTTATTATCAGTCGTCTTATTCGAAAAAATCTGGACAAAAGTAAGCTTCAAAAATAAAATTCAATATGTTTTTAATTATCTTGGATTATGTAAAATTAACTGGCTTATTTTTTGACGAAAATTCTGATGTTTTGTAAAAATTATTATATCATCATTGTTTTGGCAATTTAGTTTTCATTTTTAAACGTGATTAGCTTGTTGATATTAATTATAGAGTATAAAGTTATCATGACAATTGGAAGAATTATCATAGTTATTTTTTATATCACGTGCAAAATTACCAAGATAATAGGATGTAGAAATGGTATTACTTCCCTGATTGGCTAATTTCTAAAAATAGATTTCATTGATAGAATTTAATTGAATTAATTCAATGATATTTTCAAAATGAACCTGATTACATAACTGAAGATAATGAAAAATGAGCTAATTCCATTTGAATTGATATATTAAGTTTTAATCATGGTGAATGCAGAACATTCCAAAAAATAAGTGAATGCTATTAATATGAGACCAAATGATTAATAAGAAATTATTATTGAATTTTCATTACCAGAGCTATTCTGTTCCCAATCTTCAGAAAACTAGTGAACTGCATATGAGCCCAGAGCTCACATATTTCTCTATCTCTCAGTGGTTTCTGATCTCATGTCTGGCACTGGTATTCAATTAGGGAACTGATGACAAATCGCATCAGTAATCCTATATTACCTTTTATTATATTCATTTGTGTCATTCACTCAGTCGTCAGCAGTCAGTCCCGTATTTTCTTTCATTAATAGCATAGCTTTTCATCGATACTATTATAAGCGGTGGCATAGAGTGAGAGGCGAGGGGACAGTCGACTATAACTGTGCGGCAAACGTATAGACTTAGTTCAACACAATCTCATTATTCCTCAACTATTTAAGCCCTCCTCTCATATCGTGGAAAACCTATTCCTCTTTCAATAAGCAAAATGTTATAATAGCTCTCTCTCTCTCTCTCTCTCTCTCTCTCTCTCTCTCTCTCTCTCCCACTCCTCTTGAAAAGAGCTAACTTATAATGAATTTTGATTTTTGATCCGTTTTACTAAAACCCGGAGAGAGAGAGAGAGAGAGAGAGAGAGAGAGAGAGAGAGAGAGAGAGAGAGAGCTGTCATTCAATTGTGAAACCGTTTTGTACGTCGAATGAAATGAATGGCATTTTTATTGCAATTTTTGTGTAATTTTTCTGTTAAATGACTGTCTTTTATAAAAGTATTTTTTGTGCCCAACAAAATTCTCCCCTCTTATTATGTTTGGTATCTTTGAGGGCAAACAAATGCTTCTAGCAATCAGTGTCTGATTTATATACCTTTCCTTTACCGGTGCTTTAGAGTGGTTTACAGAGTCACGTGTAATATAAACTGGCAGATACTATGGCTAACCTATTTGGCTTCGCAATTCTATTCTGGGAACTGTAACATAGATCAATTCTGATTAATTGGCGGATCTAGTTTCATAGATTTTTATTTTTGAACTAGGATAGGTATTAGAAAAAGAGATAGACAATTAAATAGACTTTATTAATTATAAAAAATAGAAGACTTGATAAAATATTGCTTAATGTCTATTTTAAATATATTAGATTAATTATTTTTCAATTAACAATCAAGTTTTATGAATGAATCAACTTTTAAATTATTTGATGACTAAAAAGAGGGGAATTTTGAGCTAATTATTGAAAATTTCATTAAATTCTAATTAATGTCTAGCAATAAAATTTTGACAGTATCCGAGCCTCACATTTAAATCCATTTTATATGACTGAGCGCTCAGAATAATCCGAATAGTTTTACAGTTATTCAAATGAAAAATTATAGTCTTGCTTAATTAGATTAGTGGATAAAATATTTGCATTGAATTTCATTTAGAGGTTTGAAAATAAACTTATATCATTTAATAATTGAAAATTATTTCATTTGAAGTGTGCATCAAATTTATTCTGTGCGCAACTTATTCTGTACTATATCTAACCGGTGCTAAGCATAGAGAAGTGCCGGATAGATTGAGCTTAATATTAAAATATTCTTTCAACTTTTTATAGTAATGTCGATCCGTTGAAACGTGAAGCAAAGGAAAATGTTAAACAGGTTAGTTTAACAATGTTTAACATCAGGGATGTGCAAGGTGGTATAGCCTACCTAGCTTTTGAGCTCGAACGGAGCGATTCTACCTGACTCCCCCTTTTAATTTTTTGATCTAATAATTCAGAAAAACCCCTTGTACCCTCTAGAATTTCAGTCTGAGAGATCCCCTAAAGCCGCGGACCTTGTGCATCCCTGATTAAGTGTATTGTGCAATTATTAAAAAAAAATTATCTAGGCACTTTGCAGCCCATTTATAATTTTGCAATAAAAATAAATAAAAACAATTTGTTACAGTTTTTGACAAATTGTCTCAAAGAAATTTTCTGCGTAAATATAATTGAAAAACAAATATAGCAAATCATACTTGATAAATTAAGCACACAAAATATTATTTAGAGTATAAATTTGATAGATTCAACTTGTAGGCATGGGTTAAAAATTATAAAATGAACTCCGTTTCTCCTGCCTATTTTAAGCAAATAACTTTATTATTTAACCCAAATACTATTTAAATATTATTTACAGTCATTGATTAGTTGCAATTTTACCTTACTCCCCCTTTAATATTTTGGTGTCAGGAAACCTCCTAAAACCCCCTAATTATTCAGTCTATGGTAACCCTAAAATCGCTGACATTGTGCACCCGTAGTTTAGCATGTAAATAAATAAATATAACTAGGACACACACTTTTTTGCCATAAAACACTTTTATTAAATAAAATTAAAAATTTCTTTACAGCCTTTACCGCCAGTAATCAACTCTCGCTCTCGTTCTGCAGCAATGCTTCCCCCGTTTCCTAACCTCAAGGATATTGTTTTGCCAAACAATTTGAATAGAGACAAGGTTGTTTTAAATCAAATGTGTCACTTTTTGGCATATTTTGTCTAAAATTCAATTTAAACACATTTTTAAATTATAACACATTTTTCCAAAGATATCCACATTTCTAATGATGTATAGAACACACTGTCAACGAATTCTAGACACTATAATCCGGGCCAATTTTGACGAAATACAAACATTCCTGCTACACTTCTGGCAGGGGGTGCCCCTGCATCTAAGTCCGATCCTAGAGTGCAACTCAGTGGTCAATTTGATAGGTGTTTGCGATTCAATACTATATAAAACTATCGCTAATGTATTGCTTCCATCGGTATTACAGTCATTGCCTGAGAGGTATTACCTTTTAGAAGAGGCATATAATTATGCTAACTGAATAATTATTCTTGCTAGCTTAATTAAAATGATGCGCCAATTTGCCACTGAACTTGATAACTGGCTAAGAATGTCCCTGTTCAACTTACCTGAGACCTTGCGCTCTGTTAAACTGGAGCTGTCCCGTCGTTTCGGTCAAGTGCTAAGGCGTCAGACCTCACTCAACCACTTATCTCAGGCCTCGCGAATGGTTGTCAACAATAATGAGATAACTATCCAAATGTTGAGAGACTGGCGTTTAATAGATGTGCACAACATATGCAGTGAAATATTAAATGACTATTTCAGTGACAACGGCTCTAATATGAGCGCTCATAGCTCTACATCAGCACAGGGAAGCACAGCATCAACTGATGTCAGGACGATTGGCATAATTAAATTGATTACAAATTGTAAGATCACTTTTAATCAAAATTTTTACCAAGTTTACATATTTTTTTGAATAGTTTGCGAACAGTTTGAACACCTCCTGGAAGAGGAGGCACAGATTGAAAGTTATCTGGAATGGTTAGAGTCACTGGTGCACAAGTGTGTCCTATATGTAAGTTTATTCCAAGCATATTTTAAACTTGTTCAAATTTATTACTAATTTTAAAGCTGTAATTTTGATTATTAATGAGTATTAATTACATGATTGAAATATTTATGGTAAAATTTAAGCATTGTAAATTAGAAACTCATTAGCTTACAATTAATTAGTTGAAAAGAAGCTTGGTTCAATTTGATAGAGTCAAGTAGTTTTATTTGTATAACATTTTGTGCTATTCTCACATAAACGAACCCGTTTCCAGTTCTCTTTTCCACACCTCTCTTGGTGACTTGGTTGTCGATTGCTAGGTGTTTGTTTTGGGTTTAGTGAACACTGTGATTCACTAGGCATAGGATCTTGAGTATTGCCGGTTGAAGAGGGCTCAGTTTGATCTTGTTTTTGATAAAAATAAAATAAGTTAGTTAAATAAATTAATTCTAGAAATGCGAAAAAATGGTTTAAAATAAAAAAATAATCTATGAAATATTATATAATCACTCCTGCATATTATAATTGTAAAATTAAATGAGCTTACCAATTATTGATTGAGAGATCCCTTGAGATTTATTTAAACTCATTTTGATTTTTAAAACTTTAAAACAAATTCTTAATATTCAAATGAAACTCTTTTGAGCATTTTGTGAATTAGTTGCTAGCTTACATATACATCCAAAACTATTGTTTAATTCCAATCGAACTATAGATTTTTTTAAGTGCATCTAACCCTGTCCATAAGACCTGTCGCATTTGAGTCATAAATTCTAGACAAAAGGTTACACTAATCAAAAGAAAAAAGCTATTTATACTTGCATCTTTGTATTGCAATAATAACGTATTTATGCTGTGCTCACCTGGTTACATAATTGTTTCTAAGAACTCGATTAGTTTTGCAATACTGACCAAAAAGTGAATCTACTATTAACAATAATTTATTGCACCTTTGAAATTATAATTCTGATGGATGTTCTATTCTGTTCTAAAGCCGAGCCTAAAGAGCACTCATATATCAAATATACGGCGCTATTCGCGACATTTCCTATTACTATGGTCTGCCTTTGGTTCTCGAGTCATAAGAGATATGACCCTTCACAGTGCACAGAGTTTTGGTATGACCTTGGTAAAGAAACGCATTGATTTTAATGATTTTGAATGCAGGCTCATTCCATTTGCTTCGCCTGATGTTTGACGACTATGTGCTATATCTGGTAGAATACGTTCAATTGGATGAACAAATGAAACAGTTCTTGAAACTTATACCTAGCAATGAGCCCCCGGTCTTCACATTCTTTTACTTCAATGGTTAGAAAATCCCATTTTCCTAAAATATCCCATTTTGTGGTCAAAAAATATTATGAATTAATAATATCTCTCAGAGTGTGAGATGACATCAACACATCCGACCACTAATCAAACGGCTGTCCAATTGGAATACGAACCCACTGTTAGCAGCAGTACTGGTGACCACTTTGGACCTGAAAACCAGAATAACTGCTCATCCAATGCTGAGATGATTGGTGGGGGAGGGCCTGAAGTACAGAATGAAATTATTGTTCCCCACAATACAACATATTCCTATCAGAACACCGCACAGAATTCGTTCCACTCATATCAGAATCAGAGGTTATTGCAGAGGAATGACTTATACTCTAAACAATAAGTCATAACTTATTCTGTCTTACAGTGCGATATACAGCGCACACGTCGAGCAGAGGTCTAACAGTTGGTATACAGTAAATGGCAGTCATTTCATGTCTTATGAGTTCGAAGAACACCATAATAATGAACTGACAGCACATCCGCAACAGTTGTGTAACAATTCTGGACAGTTGTCTGTTATGGTTAACGAACAGAGTGTTGAAGACATGAATACCGGCGGAGTTAACGCATATCCAGTGGACACGACATCAATGATTTCATACAATAATGACTTTGAGAGACATCAGACATAAGAGTAAAGACATTTTAAAAGTTTTCTAAATTCGAAACTCATTTAAAAATATTATACAAAAACTTTTCGCAAAATATTAAAATGTATTTTTAAATACGATTTAATCTGTAGTAAAAAATATGTACCTTGCCATTCTATGTGTTCCTAGTCAAAATATGTAAATATAAGTGTGAAAGTTTCAGTTTATATAATTTAAATAGATTCTTAAAAGTTCTTGCCAATGTACTCTACTAAACTTGATAAATTAAAGCATATTCCTTCAAATTTATAAATGATACTAGGTTTTAACTTTTCGCATCAACGCACTATAATAAAGAATAAAATGTACAAGTAGAAATAGAAATTCAAAACGTTTTATATGAATGAAAACGTGTTGTTTACAAACAAATGAAATATTTTGATAACAATTTTAATTAGATTTTTTTTGCCACATATGAGCATACTCATTTATTAAGAGCAATTTTTATTATTTTAGTCTAGATCTCATTATTTTAATTGAAATGTTTGAAATTATTAATGTTTATACAGTTTTCAATTATTTGCCGAAAAGTATTAAACAAAATATTCGCTGTTTTTTCGTCACCGAAAAGAGTTGGACTAAATTCGGTTATTGTGTCACAAATGAGGACAAAGTCTATGGTATCGGCGCTCATATCAATCAAATATTGGGATATAATGAAAGGGAAGACAACAGAAAATATGCATTAATTCCTGAATTGTGTGATCAGAATATCGAAGAGTTCTTCGAAGGATATGACTGTATATTTGCCAGGAATCAAAACAATAAAATCTTTGTTTGGGGTCATTCTAAACAGTTTTTAATTGATGAACACAATAATAGAAGACCTCAACAATTAGATTGTTTTGATGGCAAGAATATAATTCAAATAAGTGTCGGTCGCAGTCACTGTTTGGCGCTCTCAGCCGATGGTGTGGTCTATGGATGGGGTGATAATAGTGAGGGACAACTCAATACTAATTCCGAAATTAAAAGCGTTTCCACTCCAGAAGTGATTCAATTGAATGATAGCCTCAGAGATAATATTCAATCCGTTTATTGTCATTACTTCCACTCATTTGTCACTACAATTAGTGGTGATATCTATGAGTTTACACCAAATGGTTGGCGAATATGCTATCAATTGAATGATTTGAAGCACAGAATAATAAAATACGAAGAAAATAATTGTGAAAGTAATCAAACTTCGAGTTCCGCCAAAACTACTGATGAGAACGAAGTGAATGAAATTCAAATATTGTATAAATTCGGTGATATTTATGTGATCTATGAAACAGCGAATGGCGTTTACGAGCAAAAACTCATCACTAATAGTGATTACAAGGAGTTGCTTGATTCTTATTCATCTGAAAAGGATATTACTTATAAACACAATTATAAATATAACGAGGAATTCAGACGAATTGATTACAAGAATATCTTTCAGATGTGTTTAATCGAAAAGGAGTCCACTTTTGGAACAATGCATTTGAGAGACAATCAATTGTTTGCCAAAAGGGGAAACTCATTCCAAGCGATTGATTTACATTACGAACAAATTAGTAAAAGGGATAAACAAATGATGGAGCAAGCTAACAAATTGAGGAGTTTTCAACCCTCTGCTGACGGACTCATTAACGTTGAGTGTGGCGTCAAATGCTATTATTTTTCGGGAGAGTGGGGTCACAACAATTGCAACGCTTTCATTGTTACGAATGATAACAGAGTCTTTGTGATGGGTAATAATCATTGCGGAAAATTTGGCCTTGGTCACAATTACCCGCTCTTTGATTTCACTGTCCAACTAGAATTGTCGGGTAAGAATTTTGATGAGTTTTTCGAAGGGCCAAGCTGTATGTTCGCCAAAAACGATGATGGACAAATATTTGGATGGGGACACAATGAATTCGGACAACTCGGCAGAGGATATATGAGCGAGGGATATATGAAGCCCTTGAAAATTGATTATTTCGATGACAAACACATTACACAAATAAGTTGTGGTTTAAATCACTGTTTGGCTCTTGGAAACCATACTGTCTACGGGTGGGGTCGTAATAATCATTATCAAGCTTCTGGTTATGTCTCTGGTGATATATCTGTTCCAACCAAGATACCATATTTGAGATCTATTACATATGTCTACTGTTTTGGTAACACTTCAGTAGCCATAAGCGGCAGTGAGGGTGACGTTAATTTCTGGGGTGAAGTCAAACCCAAATATGGGTTTTCTAACCATGAAATTAAAAAGATCCTGAATTTTGATAATATTTGCTTAGTTCTGAACAATAGAGGAATTGTTTACTTGGCCAATATTAAGAAAAATATGCTTACACAAATCAAGAGCGATATCAAATTCATAGATATTAATGAAAGAGAGGGTCATTTTGCTCTACAATCGGATACATTTGTTTACGAATTCGATGAAAATGGAAACGAATTATTTTCGTTGAGAAGAACAGAATATTTGAATTTCTATGACTACTATTTGGGGAAATATAGACTTCTATTCAATTCAATAAACATATCGAGTGATGGAATCATAAACACTAAAGAAAATAAAGCCGATATCATGGACATTTTCAAACTTGAGAGAAAGAATATTTACGATAAAAAGTACCAGACTACTTTTGAAGTACTAGATAAAATAGGAAGTGGCAGTTTTGGAGACGTCTACAAAGTAAAGAACAGATTGAATGGCAAACAATATGCGATCAAAACGGTTTATATGGAGAGTGAGTACATTTTTAAAATGAATGTGTCTAAGAATATTTTTATCTATAATCTAGCTGATTTAACAAATCTGTCGAGAGAAGTGAATATTCTTGCAAATCTCAACTGTGTTTATGCCGTCCAATACATCTGTGCGTGGATTGAGACCACAGATGAGGGCAACGAAAAGATAAACTGCGCTTACATTCAAATGGAATTGTGTTCACAAAACCTGAGAGAAGTCATCGAAAGAATGGACAGAATATCTGATCAGAGATACAAAGTCTCCATTTCGTGCCAACTATTCAAACAACTGACAGAATGTGTCGAATATTTGCATTCATTGACGCCTCCTATCATTCATAGAGACATTAAACCAGCGAATGTCCTTGTTTCATTTGATAGACGTTTGAAATTAGGCGACTTTGGGTTATCGAAAATTTACCATGAAAGCTCAACACAAACTTCACATGTAGGAACTTCCAAATATAGAGCACCAGAAGTATATAAAACTTTAAAGTCAGATATCTATAGTCTGGCCGTCACTGCAATCGATTTGTTTGCAATAGAATTGAGTAAAGAAGAAATCAGAGATGAGTAAGGATTTTGTGAATTAATGATTAAATTAAAACTATTTTTTATTTTTCAGATATTCTAAGAGTTGCGACGAATTATTGCAAACAATTTCTATTTGTGTGTCAGATGACCCCGAACTTCGTCTCGATTCTAAGCAATTATCGGACAGAATAAAAGACTGGACTAAAGACAACACCGATTCGACGGAACAACAAATTTCAGAATTTTTGAAATATTTAAATGAATCTGAACTACAGATTAGTGAACACAAGAGAGGGGACAGTTTGACTGCACCTCATTTAAAGAGGACTAAGTTTTATACTTAATTGTTTTCCCCTAGAAAATGTTGGACTACTCCTCCTAGACCCCTCTCCTAGAGTCGATTTGCTTGGGCATCACTGATTATGTCCTACTTACTATGGATGTCATACTTACTTACTAGTATATAAAGCAAATCATTTTGATTGTCTTGTACATTATACCAAAACCAGGGATGGCCAAGGGGGAGGTGTAGACCTCTTACCCCCTCCTAGAGTCAAAAAATTATCAATCAAATCCGATGAGTTTTGACCCCCTCTAAAATTTTGCCAAAATTTAACAGTACAGGTATACCCTTCCCTAGAAATTTTGAGTCTTCATCCGGGCTAGACTCTCACTCTAGACCCTTCGAACTTGGCCACCCCTGGCCAAAACAAAGGTCTCATTTCCAAAGATCTCATAATAAAGGGATTTTAACTATTTTCAAAATCCATTTGCATGTTTAGTTTTGGTAATATTTATTTAAATATTTAATCATTTGAAATTATTATGAAAAATATTTTCCAAGAATAAATTGAGATTTTTTTGTCAACTTTAAAGCTCATCAAAAATTCAAATAAAGCGCTCTTATTAACCATCTAATAACAACTTCAAAATAAGACCTTTTATGCAATGTATAGGCATTATATTCAAATGTCATCAATAGCTATAAAAGGACTAAATTTTCGATGACGTTTCTTAAGCCAAAGCCATAAATCAAACATATGTTTTGACATTCAGTGAGAAATTAAAATTATTTTGAATAAAACATAATTTATCTGAATAACTATTTTGAACTAGATCACTTTGTTTAATATTTCAATTATTTATGCCATAATAAGACAAACATTGAGAATAGTTTCTGAATTGTGTTTACAACAGTTTTATTGCTTTCGTTCAAAATGTGTGAAGTCATAAATGTTTATACAGTTTTCAATTATTTGCCGAAAAGTATTAAACAAAATATTCGCTGTTTTTTCGTCACCGAAAAGAGTTGGACTAAATTCGGTTATTGTGTCACAAATGAGGACAAAGTCTATGGTATCGGCGCTCATATCAATCAAATATTGGGATATAATGAAAGGGAAGACAACAGAAAATATGCATTAATTCCTGAATTGTGTGATCAGAATATCGAAGAGTTCTTCGAAGGATATGACTGTATATTTGCCAGGAATCAAAACAATAAAATCTTTGTTTGGGGTCATTCTAAACAGTTTTTAATTGATGAACACAATAATAGAAGACCTCAACAATTAGATTGTTTTGATGGCAAGAATATAATTCAAATAAGTGTCGGTCGCAGTCACTGTTTGGCGCTCTCAGCCGATGGTGTGGTCTATGGATGGGGTGATAATAGTGAGGGACAACTCAATACTAATTCCGAAATTAAAAGCGTTTCCACTCCAGAAGTGATTCAATTGAATGATAGCCTCAGAGATAATATTCAATCCGTTTATTGTCATTACTTCCACTCATTTGTCACTACAATTAGTGGTGATATCTATGAGTTTACACCAAATGGTTGGCAAATATGCTATCAATTGAATGATTTCAATGAAATGATCGGTGAATATGAAGAAACGTATTGTGAAAGTAATCAAACTTCGAGTTCCGCCAAAACTACTGATGAGAACGAAGTGAATGATATTCACATTTCAGACAAATTTGGAGACATTTCGGTGATCTGTCGGACAACTAAATGTATCTTTGAAAAAAACCAAGAGCATTTAAGTGAAACTCATTGCAAGGACTTCTTTCAATTGTATTCAACTGAAAAGGAGTGCCTTTTTAAACATATCTATAAACAAAACGACTCATTATTTATAAAAACTAATTACAAGAATCTCTTTGAATATTATTTATTTGAAAAGCAGTCGACTTATAAAACAATTCATTTGAGAGACAATCAGTTATTTGCCATCAAATACACCAAAACAGCAGAAAATGTTTTAGAAAAGTCTTATCAGTCAATTAGTTCAGAAACATTTGTGCAAAATATTACAACTAATCAAGATCATTTGTTCAAATTGAGAAATTTTTTTCCATCCAATAATATTGTGAAGAACTTTGAGAGTGGCGTCAAATGCTTTTATTATACCCACGAATGGGATGACAACAATTGCGACAAACTTTTTGTTCTCAATGACGACACCGTCTATGCTATCGGTTGTAATAGTTGTGGAAAATTGGGTCTAGGTCACAATAACCGACTCATTCACTACACTCCTATCCCTGAATTGTGTGGTCACAACATTGAAGAGTTCTTCGAAGGACTCGATTTCATGTTTGCGAGGAATGACAAGAACCAAATATTTTCATGGGGTTGTAATAAATACGGACAACTTGCAAGGGCATATATAAGTGACGAATATATGAAACCTCACAAAATTGATTACTTCGACGACAAGCATATTATTCAAATTAGTTGTGGTTTCAGTCATTGTTTGGCTCTTGGACTCAATGGTTCAGTATATGGATGGGGTCTTAACGACCAAAGACAAGCCATTGAATATCTGAGTGAAGAATTATGTCCTCCAATGATAATTAAGTTAAACATATTAATACAATATATCCACTGTTATGGCAACTCCTCATTTGCGATCGACAACAATGATGTGCTGTGTTTGTGGGGTGACCTCAAAGACCGGCCCAATCTGGGCCTTAAGAAGAAAAATTATTTCATCAAAAAGATCTTAAGATATGACAATATTTGTTTGATTCTGAGAAGCAATCATTTTAAAGACAAGCCCTCATTGTTTGAAGATAGGTTTGATATTCAAAGTAATACCTTTGTTATGGGAATGGAGGGAGGTTTTGTTCTTGATATTCATGAGAGGCTTGGTCATTTTGCTATTCAATATGAGGACGAATCTATCTGTGACTATGATGCGGTTAATGACCTTGATGACATTAATGACTTATTTCCTGTTGAGATCAACAAATACTTGAGTTTCTATGACTTTTATTTGCAAGAATATAATCTGTTGTATAAATCAGTTAACATAACGAGCGATGGAATTATTAACCACAAGAGAATTGAATTCATTAAAAATGAGAGCCAGCACACTTTTGCATTTCACAACGTGAATATATGCAATAAAAAGTTTGATAGTCTTATATCTTTCCCTCATGAAAAAGCTAGCTCAAAATTTAGCAAGATTTTTGAAGGTATGGACGACTCAACTGAGCAATGGTATGTTTTCAAACGAACACGTATTGTCCAAGGTAAATACAATTCTAAAAGGCTTTAATATAAAAGTTTAATTTTTTCAGATAATATAAAGTCGTTTATAAGAGAAGCGAAGATTCTCTCAGAACTGAGCAGCGATTGTGTCGTCACTTATTATGACGCGTGGATTGAGACCAAACTAATTGAGCAAGAGCAACTGAAATTCGGATATATTCAAATGGAAAGGTGTCGATATAGCTTGCAATATTTTATCGACTGTTTGTCAAGATTCAACTCAGTTGACGAA
>JAQGCS010000496.1:0-21927 GCA_034702105.1 Fuscozetes fuscipes
CTCTCTCTCTCTCTCTCTCTCTCTCTCTCTCTCTCTCTCTCTCTCTCTCTCCGCCCCTTAAGAATTGGTTCATTATATTTGTTTAAGAATAAAATGCAATCAAATTAATAGCACTGTTATAATGGAAATGATTTATGATTTGTATATTTTTTATCCAGAGATAGCCAGAGGGTTGAAATCGAAATTTCTCCGTAGCATTCAAAGTTCTATTGAGTACTCCCCCTAAAGACATTCAAATATTCATCTCTGAATGTAATTCTATAATTCATCAAAACTTATTAAAACTTGCTGGGCTCCAAATGATGGATATATTCTTGGTTTTGTTTATTTTATAATTGAAGATCAGATTAACTCAATTTTCTGGTATTAATTCGACTGAATTTTCTAATTTATTTCTAATATATCGAAATCTATTTATAAAAATCCGAGAGAGAGAGAGAGGGAGAGAGAGAGAGAGAGAGAGAGAGAGTTTCTTATCTCACTTGAAAATTGCTTTTTCTTTCTTCGAAGAAATCCTTTGAAACTTACAATAATTTACAATTTTTTCACAAATATTTCATTTGTGAAGAAATTCGATATTCTTTAAGACAAAACTGAACTCATTTTTATCTAATTTATTTTTTATTTTCGGTTTTAAAGTCCAGAAACACTTTTTTCTCAGAACTCAATGTTTGGAAAATTGATATTTTTATGTGAATTTCAATTATTTATTGAATTTTTTTGAGTCGGCTTTTAATAGACTTTTTAAGCAGTGGTAATCTTTTACTTAAGAGATAAGCAAGGTCTCTTTTTCAAATACTTATCCACTTGATCAAGGGTAATTTAGAATCTAAATCAAATTTTAAAGATCCGCAATCCTAAGGGGTGTTTCCCATTTCCTTTAAATTTAGGGAGTTGCTAATTTGCCTCATGTCATCTTGAATTCTAATCGAAAATTAGCCAGAACGTTTCGGAATATTATAACTGGCCTCAAGGTTTCAGTTTCACTCGCACTTGGCTGTATATTCTTACCTCGCTTAGTCACCTAATTATTATTCATGATTATTCAACAAGAAAGCTGTATTCATGAATTTTAATAACTTGCACAATAAACCGAAAATTAAAATGAAAAAAGAAAAGCTAATTAATGATTTAGGAGTGAGGTCCACTCAGGCAGGACTAAGATTCGATGGGTGAGTAATTCGTGATTCTGTAATCATAATAAAAATCATTGCAATTATATAGTATTTGGTTTATATCCCAAACTATTAGTCGAAAGCATATAATTCTGATATTTTTTTACTCCGAGGAAGAAGTGATTTATTGACTATAAAAATTTGCTCCATTGGGTCAAAGAGGGAGGCGTTATATTACGCAAAATGCAATAATGGGCTCCGGTCTCTGGAGTGGTGTCGCGGGAAATCATTGCCACAGCTATCGTATAAAATGAAATGATAATGAGTGCCACAAAACTAACCAAATGGTGACTCTCTCTCTCTCTCTCTCTCTCTCTCTCTCTCTCTCTCTCTCTCTCTCTCTCTCTCTCTCTCTCTCTCATCCCTTTCCCTTTTTTATTGTACTCCAAAACAGTTGTCTTCAGTTTAGTTGAAGTTTTGTTCATTATTTGGATTTTGGAGTTATAGTACTGTCGCACAGAATATTCATTTG
The DNA here is from genome assembly GCA_034702105.1 of Fuscozetes fuscipes. NCBI lineage: Eukaryota > Metazoa > Arthropoda > Arachnida > Sarcoptiformes > Ceratozetidae > Fuscozetes > Fuscozetes fuscipes. The sequence goes on from JAQGCS010000496.1 coordinate 1,648, forward strand.
TGACTAACATTTATGACTTAATGGATGTACCGATTTTCAAATACCATTCCCCTATAAACGGATGCAATCGAGAGGACAGTTGCTCTTTGAACGGATCATTTGTTCTGAATGTCTAATGCACTGAAAAAATGGTCGATTTTCTCATCTGTTTTGCGGCTCTAATAGTAATGTATTTTTGAGACAAAACTCTTATAATTGGAGTCAAAAACCGAAACAACTTTTTTGTTAGTTTTAATGCTTTTAATTCAAAGAATTCCTCAAAAGATTTGAGCGAAAAATTAAGCGTAAAATTACTTCTAATTTATGTAAGATTTTAATTGAGTTTCATTTGTTAATTAGCATTAGAATAGGCGCCGGTATTATCCAGCAATAAAAGTAAATAGTTTATTACTGTCTTATATTTGATTGTATGCTCTCTTCAGAGACATAAGGAATAATTTGCTAATAAATTGAATGCTTAATAAACATAATTAGATTTTTATTCGTCAGACAATAACACTATAATAATCGTAACGAATATTGAAATCGATTTCTTGCACTCATTTTCTTCTGTAAATAGTATTTCAGTTCTCTATTAGTCTTATAAATGCATTTCTATCACAAATGTATTCTTCAGAGCTCTGGTAGTCTTATAGGTTCAGAACCTAACGGATAGAGTTCTGGATGTGTTCTGTGCGACGGCTGCCACTATTGTGGAGTGGCTGTGAGTGTGTGTGGCTGTAATGTGCGCTCATATTATTATTATTATATGGATCGACAAAAATGTCTATAATTTGATTATTGGATAGTTTTGAGGCTAAAACGCATATCAAATATAATATCACTTAAAAGATATGCAAAAGCGTTGAAAATATATTGTTTTTATCGTTCAATCAATTTGTGATAAAAAGCAAACGCATTGAGAAAATCATAAAATAATAGTTTAACACAATTGAGATGAAACTGATAAAAATGGCGTTAAAAAGAACACTGGTAAATGTATTTATGTGCTGTTTTATGAGAAGGGCTGCCAAAGAAAGGCATTCTTTCTCAATACTCCCACTATAAACAGTATAACGTTTCAAATAATATCAAATAAAATGTTAATCTAATAAATGTGTTGAATAACATCTCTATCTATAGATTTCTATAGTAGTATATAATAGTGAGCTATATATTCGTGTGAAAGATATGATCCATAAATTGATGATTTGATAGAGGATTTCAGTTTATTCCTGATGTTATAGATACAAACAAACGTTATTGAACTCCTGTCAGAGCCCGTGCCTCTGCACTGTATGGGTTCGTCCGCCACTAAATCTGTTGCAATAATATTTATAAATGGCCTCCACTTTCATATAATATAATAAGAATAAAAATATTATATAATATTATAGGCTATATATTGATTCATCTATAGAGAGATATTAGCGTCAGATACGTTCGAACCCCCTTTTACTGGTCAAGTAAATAGCATAATGTTCAACAGGAACATTTTGGGAATATATTCTGGCTTAATTGAAATTGTATAATTTCCAATTTAACTACTCTATTGTTAGATAATGTTACGTTTCCTGGGCAGACCTTGTTCATTCTTCAACTGAATTCGATTGAGTTGAGAACCTTAGCAAATGTATTGGACGAGGGATTAGGGACGACATCGTCGTAAAGCTCTCTATTTTGAGTCGATATTATTATATTATATTTATATTAATGCCTTATTGTTGTGTATGCATTGTGTGCCCCCACCCTCTCCACTGCCCCACTGTTTACATAACTACTTATAACAGCTATGGTTTACACATAAAAACATTTCTCAATTCAAAGCCCAATAGAAATATTTGCCCAAACACTCGGCCAAACTGTAGCAACGGTTAGAATACCGTACAGTTTAGGCTCTCATTCGCTCAGAATATTTATTCAGTTCCTATAAATTTGCGTTCATTTTCTTATATCAAACTTTTCAATAAAGAGATTATTATTATAGATTTCATTATAGTGCAAGATTATATTTGATATTTTCCTAGCACTTTTGCTGCCACTTAAGTGGTTTAATATTTGATTGAATTATTATTCTCTACAGTGAAAGCCATTTATTAGACTCTAATAGTATAGTGCTTTGAAAGGAACTCCAAATATACCACTTGACTCCTTTCTCTTTTGACGGACCCCGCTTCAAATTGTGATGATTTTGACACTTGGACAACATTGTAACAAACGCCACTTTGAAATCACTATAAGAATAAACCAGTTCAAAAAATAACAGTAACACAAAAGAGTCAAAATACTTTTTGAATAGAAATATCGAAAAAATTGACTCTATTCACTTCAATATGATAGGCAAGGACTTTCTCATCAATACTTTACAAGATTCCTTAAATTGTTTATACACTAAAATCTAATTTCAGAGACATTTATAAATTTCTAAATTTATAATTTATAACCTAGATATTTTATTGGAATTTTATAAAATCCTTCATTATTTAGCCCATCTACTTATTTAGAGCTTGTTTGTTATTGCTCTGATTTAGAGGACCCTTCTCGAACTGGATTGATCTTGAATTATTTTCATTGACCTTTAACTTTTAAAACAGGCTCTCCTTCAGTAACAACCGTTAAAATTGAATTCTCAACAAAAATATTCTTCTAGTTTTACATCGAATAAAAGGCCCTTTAATTGAATGAAAAGAGTAGGGTCAGTTCTAAATCATGCCAAATCACTACACGAAAAACGTATTTAATCATTAAAAATCATTATTAAACCACGTTCAATTCCTGATTATTTATTAGACTCACTCTTCTCTAATCAAAAACTCTTTAATAAAATACCCTTTGCAGAGACTATATGCTTGCTGGTATCAAAACTCTTCACAACTATTATCTAAGTATTCAAAGGAATGGCTAATAAATTCAAGAGAGGAGTAAATCGTGAATAAAGACGTGAATACTTAGAGTGTATTTAGAAAATAAATTACGTGTAAATGAGATGAATATGCACACAATATTCAAATGGTCTCGCTCTAATTAATGAGAGAGAGAGAGAGAGAGAGAGAGAGAGAGAGAGAGAGAGAGAGAGAGAGAGAGAGAGAGAGAGAATCAGTTTTGATGAGAATAAAAGAGATATAACACAAATACTCAGTCATTGAAAATTATGGAATTTAGGGTTAGGGTGAGTGTTGTGCTCGCAAAACCTTTGATATAACCTGAATATACTGCACGCTTGAAAGGTACTTTACTTGTATTCTGTTCTGATACCTTTCCTCGCACTCTATTGATTAGCATTTTAATTGGTATTACATTTAGCGCCTATTTCTAACCAATGCACAAACCGGTGCCGTTCTCTCTCTCCCTCTCCCAATGAATAATTGAGAGCAGAAGCAAAGAATAGAAGAATGATTTTTCACTTTGGTAAACTTGTCTTACATGGTAATCAGCGATAGCGTGTGGGACAGAATAAGACGGCAAAACCTGTCGGACAGTACTTTAAATAAATTGTTATTTCGTTTGTTATTTTCTCTACTATTGGATTAAGTGGTAGTCCGTTAAAAGAAAATATGGCTCTTATTCTGTGCTTTCGGAAGAGAGAAGCTCTGAGAGAGACATAAAAGGTCGGTCCCCAGGACTTGACAGACAAACTAATCGCTAATCACTAATCCTAACACATAGTGTTTCCGATATATCACATATTGCTTTACTTTCATACACTGTTTGTGTAAAAAATATCAATAATTCTATAGAAATCTCTCTCTCTCTCTCTCTCTCTCTCTCTCTCTCTCTCTCTCTCTCTCTCTCTCTCTCTCTCATTCTGTCCTTTGATCGGAGCTCTCGTCTCAATTTCGAGACACATGCTGTGCGAATTATTGAAAGGAAGAATCCTATGATACAAATCCTATTTCAGTAATACTTATGGAGTTATAGACTAGTCTTTTGACATTCAGTCAATCAGTCGGACGGAGTGACTGTCGGTCTGTGTGGCACAGAATACACACAAACGTATGATGTGATTGACTGTCGAACACGAAATTCATTATAAACTCATTATTTAATCTAAAGGTCTATTATATGGACGTAAATGGGATTTCACTGCTTTTCGTTCTGTCCAATAAAGGTATGCACCGAAAGACACACATAATAGCGGTGTTCGTCTGTACTCTTTAGATGACAAACACATCTGATGTTATTATAGCAGAAGAATACAAAGTCTGTGTGGAGTAGCCTTTTGTCGAGGAATTAAGTCTTGAACCGAGTCCTCTATTCAATTGTCTGATTGAAAATTCATTATTATTACAACAAGCATATTATAATAAGGAAGGGTATATTCAGTGGTCTTTACGTGTGAGAGCAGCCCAAATGTGTGGCCCTAAAGATTATTATCATTTATTACGGTTTGATTGTCGGCCAAATTGAAGGCCGCCTTTCATACAAACACTGATATAGAGATCAGAGACAAACATAACACTAGTACTGAACAGTCGTGAGCGCAGTCATTGTGCACAGGCGTCGGTATAGTCTTTGTTTGACCCGTGATTTTATTCACAGTTTTTTTTCTCAAACATTATTTTCAGTCAATTCTTGTAAACAGAATTGAATTGAGTTTTGTATTGAATTTGTTTTTTCAATTCTCACAAATTTGAGCTCTTTTTCAAAATTATTATTTGAATCTCAAATCCATTACTGCAATGATTTAGCCATTGATTGAATGGGAAAACCTTTATTACTATTCCAAACACTGGTTTCCGCACCGGGTATTCCGTTCAACGGCCAGACCATTGATGAGATGATTATCTCCTCTGACTATAAGTTATATTAATAACAGACAGAATTAAATACATTTTCCATTCAAATGAATCAGAATTTCCTGAACTCTTAATTTGAATTATAATTGAATCGAAAACTCAATTAGTTTTCTATAATTAATTCAATTAATAAACAGTTGAAAAGTGGCTCTAATTGTGAACTATTTATCACATGAATTGAAAAGTAATCAAATATTTTCATCACTAAATCCAAAGCAATTTATTTCAATAGCTTTTGATTAGTTGTTAACAAAAGCGGTTTTGTGTTTCTCATGAATTTTCAATTAAACAAATCATTGAATTTAATTATTCAATAATAATATAATAAACACAAAAACAATTGAAGAAATAAGTTATGAATTATGAAAATTATTTTTCACTTTTGATTAGCTTTTAATTCAATAGAATTCTCTCTTTTGTAGAATTTTTTGTTGTTTTAAATTCAAATATTCAGACAAATAATGTATTTGTGATTCAAATCAAGTATTTCTTTAACTCTTTTGTAATTCACTGACTTCTGAATGTTTGAAACGTTTTAATATTATTCGGACACAAATGAAATGTTTAGTTTCAAAGTGAAAGAGAAATCAAAATTACTTTAATGAAAATGAATGAGAATTTGATTGAATAGTTATGTGAACAGAGAAAAGAGTACTCATTCCGTTCCTCTCTAATGGCTGTCAAATAGTTTTGTAAAGAATTTCTCCGAATTCCAATTCAGAGATGTACAAGGATATAAACCTGTTTATTTTGTAATTCTCCTAAGAAATGACTACTACTTGCATATCGCCGACATTCCTGACTACCCCTTCCTCATGACTGCAAATTGATAGCTGAATTAATTTGCAAAACAATGACTAAACCATTGATGAGATTCGTATTTAAGAAAAATAACTATAATTATGAGATATCAGGACTTCTCAGAAGAGTTTCCTTTGAAACAAATCCTAATCTTTTGCCCGAAAGACAAAAGAAAGACACAAAACCTTGAAATCTATGAAAAGACAATAATAATGAGCAGAATATAAGAAACAATAATAATAACTAATTGTCTAATGATTTGATGAATTAATTTGATATTCATTTGAATGAAAAGAGTGAAGGCTTTCATTCCTTTTGTAATTTTAGTGACAAATAATGGGCTCTAAAATCGCTTATTATTCGTTAGTAAACGACTGAATCATATCTCTTATTACTAGAGTTTTGTTGGCATTTAATGAACGCCAAGAGTTTTGATAAGCGATGAGAATTGTTATGCAAATAATGATAATAATCGTGAAATTAATGACTTTGTTTACTATTAAGAGATTTGAAACTTCAATAATTGCTAATTAAGTCAGTTTTAAAACCTAATTCACTTTAGATTTTATCTCATTTTCAGAATATCCTTTCACTAATCTTCATTAAATTTGTCGCAACAATGACCAAGGTGTGGTCTCAGCAATCTACTTTTGTTCTTTGTGTTGAAACTTTTATCTGCTCATTATATTTAGGGAAAGCATATCAAAATATTCTTGTTTTTGCAAATTTTATTGCATTTTAAAAAATCATCATGATCATTAACTAATAAGTCTAACTAGATATCAAGGCTTTTCAATTATTTTGATCTTAATACATTTCTAATAATTCGATTTTGAATGTTCTAGGTAAAAGTGTGGTTTCAAAATAGGAGAACCAAACATAAGCGACAAAAGGATGAAAATGGAGAACCTATTGATGACAGTGAAGAAGAGGAGGAGGAGGAAGAGGACCACGAACCGAGGAGAAAGGACAGAAATAACCAGAATAGTGGTGTGAATGGAAACTCAAATAACTAGATATATACAAAAAAATTTTCAATGTGTCATGTAACTTCATTGATATTGCTGACTCTAATAATTAATACTACCCTGTATAAATCTTTTATGATCTACACTCGAATAAATCACTAAATGTACATCCCTAGTCTATTCAATTCTTTAATCGAGACATAGTTTTTACTTTCCACCATGCAACAAATAAACTTGGAGCTTTTAATTGAATTTATTTAATGATAAGTTCATTATCTTGTACATTTTGATGGGTAAAAATGTTTATTCTAATATTTAATCCAGGAAAAGCTAAATTTTCTTCATTGTATATATTGTATTGATTTGAAAATTTTGAATTTCAAGTAAAATCATTTATTAACGAATCTTTAAAAACGATTTGCTCTAAAATTAATCCAATAATTGCTTTATTAAACTTCGGCTGAAAATAATGTAATTTTCAATTGATTTCGAACTCAATTAGTTTTGAGTGAAGCCATGAATTGAAATACCATTTATTCGAATGTCATTTCCAATGAATAGTTATTTATTTGAGTCATTAATTTGATAAAAGCAAACATTTATTTTAATGTAAAATTCATTCAAACAGTTTTCAAGTGAATTAACTTCATTTAGAGTTTACTTTAACATGCTCATTTGAATGGAAATTGAAATGTTTGTTCAAACTTTTTAATTGATTGCATCGTTCTCTCTCTCTCTCTCTCTCTCTCTCTCTCTCTCTCTCTCTCTCTCTCTCTCTCTCTCTCTCTCTCTCTATTTTTCTTTCTTCACAAAAAGTACCACAAAATTTAAAAAAATATTTGCGAGAGTTTTATCTGAAGATCTCAGAGCACAGGAAGGATCACAACTGCTAGTCCTGGGGTTAACCCTTTCAAAGGTGTGGTATTATATGAGAAGATAAACAAGATTTCCGTCAAATAATTAAAAGCGAGTGAAAAGCACAGACTTATTGATACACAAATGCGTTACTCTTTGGTCCAAACCATACTCTAATGGGAAAGTGAGTCCACTTTTATTATAGTCATTGAATTTGTTATACAAATAGACATATAGTTTGAGTCTATTCTCTACTCCTGTGTTACTGACATTCTCTCTGTCCGTCTCCTCCTTCGGCTGTCAGTTGGCGTTCAATACTAATAACAGTTTGACTTCATTTGCATCGAGTATTGAACACAAACTGACAGCAATAGGAGGAGACGGACAGAGAGAATGTCAGCGAAAGAGGAGTAGAGAATAGAGTCTCAAACTATACGTCTATTTGTATAACAAATTCAATGACTATAATAAAAGTCAACTAACTTTTCATTACAGTATAGTTAGTGGAAAAGAGTAACTTATTTTGTCGTTTATATGTCTCCCCCTAACGAGAACCACAATAGGAGAGGTCTTTTTACACACAAAACAGGGTCTATAGACGCTATTGTGCTGGGAGTCTATGTGTCGGAGCAGTTCATCGTATTCTCATTTAAGTCATTCAAAAGTGTATTTCTGAAGAAAATAAGACATATTTTTGACCGAAATATTCAATACATCAATAATAAGGACAACAATAAAGGCTATGGATTTCCAGTGACTGTTCCCAAAGAATGGGAACTCCATTATAGTTTAAATGCGAGTAATTCAGGCATTAATCTGTAATCTGCATAACATCCTGTGCTATTCATAAACTTAGGTACTTGTCAACCCCTTAAACTTTTGCTTTCGCATAACTGATTTGTCATCTATATAAAGTGTCTAGTTAATTATCTGTTAACTTTATAAAAATTAACTTTTAACTAGAAGTTTTACTATAAGTCCCTCGTTATACTCTATGAATTTGCTAGTACCAAGTAACAGTTACTGTACCAATTTCAAAGTGGATTCCTCAGCCTAATAAGTTGTTTATAAAAGTTGGTATTGTATTGTAAACGACATCTATAGACTGAGAAAGCAAGTTTTTAAATTCAGATTTGATAGCTCATTTTAAAAACAATGTAATATTAAAAATTATATCCAATCGAGCCTGGTTATATTCCCTCCTTATAACCCCTCTCTTATTATAGTCACTCAAATTGAAAATAGTGTTAAGGTAGCCTTATTATAATTACAATGTTCTTTGTAAAATAAATAAAGTAATTTAAGTTATAAATAAATTATTTAAGCAATCAGCATTTAACAAGTTGTGTTCTGGGGAATTATTTTTAATGTTTATAATTCAAAATTTAATATTTTTAAATATTTATAATTTAAAAGTTGAAAATAGTTGGCAATCAATGATTCTTATGGCGCGCATCCAAATAAAGTCATAGACTGAGAGCCGGGGCTATAATTAGGAGACAAATCACTTGAGTTTAAGCATAGAATGAATTGTTTCTCACATGAAATGAATTTTAAATTTAAAAGTTCTAAAACTCAATAATTTAATTAAATAATGGATTCAATGAACAGATTTTGTGATGATATGATTGAAGACATTTTATTTCATCTGAGTTTTGAGGACAAAATCAAATACGAGTGCGTTTGTCGTCAGTGGAAGAGATGTTTGTTTGAGAGGCAGTCCGTTCTGGTTATTGACGGCAACGAAAATAGTGGCGAAACTCAATCTTCACATTCTTTGAATCAATTGGTGGTTAAGACAAAAGTGGATAACGCGCCCAATAGAGTCAGTGTTATGCGGAAGACCTCATTTGTAGCTGTGTTGAAAAAGTGTCCAGCAATCAGAAAATTGGTGATATCTGGCTGTGAATGTGATAATGAAATCCTGCAACTAATTGGTGACAACTGTCCATTTCTGGATGATATTGAGTGCGAATTGGTTCGCATAAACCCCACCGAGAATTGTATACTAGAGTTGGGCCACAAATTAGGGAAAAGACTGAAAAGATTTCGTTTTGTTTACTTTACTATTGATTGCGAAATAGCGAAAGGATTTTTATATTCTTGTTCAAAATTGGAGTCTATTAATTGCGATATTCTCGCGGCTGTTGCTGACCGAAGACCGGACTTTTTGCCACTTCTTAACAACCTTAGGGTCAGAGTTCGGCCCTCAGATGAGAAACAGTTTGAAATTATCGGAGAGAAGTATTCGAAAATGGATTCTTTGCGATCACTCACTCTTTACGGCAATAGTTTTTGTATTCCGTCGGCTATGAAACACATTTCATGTATTACATCACTGGAGAGTCTGACCATTGATCTGTCCATTGATAGAAGTGCCGACTTATTTGTCCCGAATATGTTATTAATTGCGGAAAAATTGAAAAATTTGAAGGCTTTGGTCATAAACTCAATGGTATTCATAGGCCAACAGTTTTTCAAAAGTCTAGGTCATTTTAAAAATTTGTCAAAATTGAGTGTCACTCAAAACTTATTCTATACGAAAAGTAACGCAAATATAAACATTAGTGACTTAAGTGGTTGTAATTCGTTGAAACACTTGTCAATAATGGGATTCAATATGAATGAGCTATTCTTCGACGACATATCCCTATATTTACCGCAATTAAAGTCAATTAAATTTAGTTTAATGACCGATAATCTCATTACTGACCACTTGTTCCATACGTTTGCAGCACTCGAAGAGTTACAGAAGTTTTCCTTCAAATTGATGGTAAATAAGGCTAAAAGAGTTGACAACTCTTCCTTCCAAACTGTGATAGGTCAGTTAAGTGTGATCACAGACAATGGTTTGTCTCATATGATCAGCACATGTCCTAAACTGAAGAACATTGAATTGACTCATATTTTTACGTCAATTGTGGGACAAAACACTTTAAACGCAATCACAACGAAAGCGAAAAGTAATCCGAAATTGACTTTTATTTTGAATATAAGTGGAGATCAGATTTTCCAAGAATGTGGTGTCAGCACAAATGTTGAACTTGATCAAATGCCAGATAATCTCCTCATTAAACTGTATTCGAGGGCAGAAAAAAGCTGTACCTGCATGTATTCCTCTGATTTTTTGGAATAAGGTTTATTGAATATTATTTTCAATAAATTACCTGTTAATTTAGTGTCACTTGGTGTTTTGAGTTTCGTAATTTTGTATGTTTATATTCTAATTAATGATTTCGATGTTCCTTATAAAATAAGCTAATCATGAATAAATGATAATTGTGCAAGTAAAACGTGGTTTTGTTTGCACAAAAATGTACTAAATAAAAATAGAAGTACAGTCGGACCTCGATTTAAGAGACTGCGATTTAATTCTGGAGCACAGACCAGTCAGATAACAGATTACATGTTTATCACATAATTACAATGAATTTCTTTAATAAAAGTATTTCTATTTGAGTTTCAATATAAAGGAAATTCGATTTAAGTGAATAATTTTGGATAACCAAAGATTCTCTTAAATCGAGGTTCAACTGTACTAGAACTTTTAATGCTTATAAATTGTGAATTAAAAATAGATGTGATTTAATGAGTGTTTTATGGCTTACATCCAAATAGAGATGTAAACTGAGAGTCGGGGCTAAGAATAGACACAAATCACTTGAGTTCATGCGTTGAATGAATTGTTATTAGAGTTAAATTATGGGTGAATTTGAAACTAATTTCCTTAATTGAGTGAATCGACAAATTGAACCATGGATTCAATGAATAGATTCTGCGATGATTTGATTGAAGATATTTTGGTTTATCTGACTTTTGAGGACAAAATCAAATACGAGTGCGTTTGTCGTCAGTGGAAGAGATGTTTGTATACGAAACAGACTGTTCTTGCAATCGATGGCAACGAAAATAGCAGTAAAACAAAATTTTCAAATTCTTTGAATCAATTGGTGGTTAAGACGGAAGTGGAGGACATTCCGAATGGGGTTACAGTTCTACGAAAGAATTCTTTTGAAACTGTACTGAAAAAGTGTCCAGCAATTAGAAAACTGGCTATTCTTGGATGTGATTGTGATGATGAAGTGCTTCAACTTATAGGTGACAACTGTCCACTTTTAGAGGACATTGAATGCGAACTCATATCTATTGACGCGCATGAAAACCATTTACTAGAATTGGGCCAAAAATTGGGCAAAAATCTGAAGAGATTTCGTTTTGATTACTTTACAATTGCCTACCAAATAGTGAAAGCATTTTTGTATTCCTGTCCAAAGATTGAGTCAATTAATTGCGATATTTTTGCCGCTATTGTCGATCAAAGGCCAGATTTTTTGCCTAAACTCAAGAGCCTTCGAGTAAAGGTCCGGCCCTCAGATGAAAAGTACTTTGAAATACTCGGAGAGAAATATTCAAAAACTATTGTCAACTCATTTGAGTCGTTAACACTATTTGGTAATAGTGTTACCCTTCCTCCCGCTCTGAGGCACATCTCAAACATCACTTCACTAAAGTCGTTAACTTTGGAGCTATTCTCAGACACCAGTACTGACCAATTGGTTAATAGTATTCTATTGATTGCAGAAAAGTTACATAACTTAAGAGTTTTGGTCATAAACTCAATGGTTTTCATAAGCGAACAATTTTTTCAAAGTTTAGCTCATTTTAAAAATCTTACAAAACTGAGTGTCAGCCAAAACCTATTGCATACCAAAAGCAATGCGAATATAAGTGTCAATCATTTAAGTGGTTGTTCTTCTTTGAGACAGTTGTCAATCATGGGATTCAATATCAATGAACTATTCTTTAACGACATATCCCTATATTTACCGCAATTGAAAGCAATTGAATTCAGTTTAATGACTGAGAATCTCATTACTAATCATTTGTTTCGTATGTTTGAAGCGTTTGAAGGGTTGGAGAGGTTTTCCTTTAAAATAATAGTGAACAAGGCCAAAAAAATAAATAACCCTTCCTTTCAGTCAATGATAAGTCAATTGGTGGTAATAACAGACAATGGTTTGTCTCATCTGATCAGCACATGTTCTAAGCTTAGAATAATTGAAATGAAAAATGTTTTTACCCCAATTGTTGGCCAAAAGACCTTGAGCGCAATTTTAGCCAAAGCGAGATCTTATAAAAAGGTTAATTTTGTTCTGAATATCGCCAGAGATTACAGTGTTGTCCAAAATCAGAGCGAAGACAATATTATTAACCCAAATGATATGCCACCAAATCTTACTATCAATTTAAGTGAACAAGGTGACAAGTTCTGCTCGACAGAGCTCTTACCAATTCCATTAATGGTATTTTGATTGAAATTGAATTATTGATTCTAACTAATTATCAAATTTTAATTATTATTAATTTGGGTCTGATTTGCGTCCAAATTTGCCTAAAAGTTTGCCGCCTCGCGTTCGCGGGGAGAGAGAGGGGGGTCCGATTTGCCTCAAATCTAGGGGGTCTCGTCGGTACCAAAAACTAGGGGGTATTTGGGCTATACCCCCTTGGGCTTCCCTGGTAATACTCCACCTGACTCATATTATTAATATTAGACAGGCGAAACATGTTGTTGTGTAAATATGTTAAGACAGAAAGGTAAATTAAAAATTCGAAATAATCCAATAAATTAATTTAATTATTTTTTTATAATTATGTTTAAAATAACTATATTGAAAATGTGGTCAATTATCTGTTTGTATTCAGATGAACTATCTACATAGTATAGTTGGTATGCATAGGAAGCCATTATATACAGTACAATTCAATCGTATAAAGGCAAGGGTTTATCTTGAATAGAAATCGAACTGTTCAAGGTATTGAGATGAATTTTGGAATAAATCATGTCGATGCGATGCCACTCATTATTTATAAGACGAATGTAACACGACTCTTGTAGTTTAGCATGCTACGTTTCCCAGTAATAATAAGAGTACTCTCTGTGGTGTTTCCATTATTGGAATATGATCCCGATATGAAGTGTTATTCAAGGAGTGTTATCCTAGGTAGACTACCGATATTTAGTGCAGTACAATCAAACATATTTATACCGATGATAAACTTTCCTTCATTTCAATTGCATAACTAAACTAGCTCAAGACAACTGAAAATTAAAAAGAGTTTTGAAAAATCCACCCTGGTGGCAATACGACCATTATCATGACATCATATTAATAGATTTACAATAATATAGAATTACATTAATTCAATTCAGATGTTTTTCAATTACTTTTATTTATTAATTTTTATAAAATATCTTTCTTTAAAAATATGGTCAATTTATTTAGTAATTGTTGTGTTCTTTCTATTATTGAACGCATTGTCAACTGTTTTGCATTTGTGCAAGCTAATTAATCGCAGCAATATTCTGATTCATTTTTCACTGGTAGAAAACATTAAATCTATTCTGCCCAGGAGAAGTAAAGATGATAAAACCAAGAAAACTAACGAAGAGTTCAAAAATCCGACCGAGTTGATTCCAGGACTTCATTTCTTTTGGCAAATAATAGTGTTGCTTACTCACTTTCCAGTTTTTATCTACCCTGATGAAACCTTAAAAATGATGAACAATCTTCAATATTATCAAAATTACTTTGCCCTTATTTATTTTAGATATACCCTTTCATCATTCTTTATGGTAAACGGTCTGGGAACTGGCAAATATTTATTTCAACAAATCAACATGGACAAATTACAGACAACATTAAAAATATCAGCCAGATTCTATTTGGAACGCTTTTTGATGATAGTTCCCATATATTATTTCTGGATCTTATTTTCTTTTGACTACATTTATTCAAATGCAAATGACCAAGTCACCAAGCCAAATGTCTGCTCAGATGCTGTTCTCCCAAACATTTTATTTTATATGAATTTTGCTAACAATGAAGAACCAGTAAGATTTATTATCATGTTGTCTAACATTTCACCAGGAGGTCACTCAAAAAATAATATTTTTTGAAATGAACTAGGTTATTTACATTATTACACCATATAGTTTCAAAGTTAAAATGACCCATCTCATTGGAATTTAAGCGTATCAAGTTTACATTTACATCTCATTTAAAAAATAAACCAAATTTTATCTTGCTAATGCTAGTGTTTAATTCATCAATGGAGCATTCACGTCTTAATTCAATTGTACATGGTGACATTTGTTTTGGTATATTGTTTTAAAAAGTAAGTTGAAAAAATATTAAGATTATTTGAGCATATTTGATTATTTTTAAGAAATTTGGCCCTCGGAATTATGGCAGCGACGGTATTAGCCTTGATAAATGTAATAATCAATTTTATTATATTTTATTCAAATGGATTGACTACTGAATCGTCAGTTATTGTAACAAAAGTAACCCTGATGAAGTTTGTTTCACCATTGTAAGAAAGATTATTTGACTTGATAATTATATAAATACTAATATTTTTTGTTTACAATGATTCTTGGTAGAAACGGAATGTAAATTAATTTAATTTGTTTTAATTAAATAAGTTGTTCTTGTATTTTAGAGAGAAGAACAGTTATTTGCAAATAATCCATATTAAACCATTCTTATATGCTCCTGCCTATTTCATTGGAGTTATATTTGGGTATTTGATTGCATCTGGAAAATTTAGGTCATTTTACGAAAACAATGTCACCAGAATTGTTGTTCAAATGGTCAAGGTGTTACTAATTACTTTTATTGCAATTGGTTTCTTAAAAGAATTTAAACTTGCTGAACTACAGATATTTAGTGCATTAGAATCAAGCTTATTTGTGCCCATGGTCTCTTTCATAAATTTTTACGACATCACTAAACTAGCTCAAAATAACACAAAACTAGCGAGAATCTTGAAAAGTCCATTTTGGCGTCCAATAAGAGTATCATCGAAAATTGCCTACCTTATTCATTTGAATGTTTGTGCAATATATGCAGATTATCTGAATTTAAGCATGTTAACAACAAGTTTGCTCCATTTACCAATCTCAATTATTTTGTTTATAATTTATGTAGTTATCAATTATTTTGTTTCTATTTTACTGACGGTTATCTTTGAAATGCCTCTAAATAATTTGACCGTGGTAATTTCAAAAGTGTTGTTTAAATGTCGACATAAAATGTTATAATTTTATCAAAATGTCAACGAATAAAATATAAAAATATAAAAAGTCAAAGTCGAATAAGTCGAAAAATATTCAAGATAAAATATTTCCGTTAAGAATGGTTTTTTTTAAAATTCTTAATGAATTCTTATATAAAAATTTGAATTTTATTTTCATTCGTATTATTTCAGTCAGTATCGTTTGAACTCTCTTTATCGAGGTAAAACATATAAAAGTACCAGTACCATAAATTAAAACATAGAAAACAGACCGGAAATACCACTCTGGAGTACTTATCGATATGACTGGGACACAAACCAAACAAGGTTTTCGGATCTTTGGAGCCTGGAATAGGTAGAGGTGTACCAGAGGTGGCTACTGTCCCCTCCTCTGCTTCACTTTCTGGGGCCACAATCGATACTTTTTTGTAATCAATGGAAGGTCTGCTCAATGTTTTGGGCTCAACCTTTTCATATCTTATTGAAATTCTTTTGGCCATATAACCAAGAGTGGCGGATTCCAGCAGTGATGCGAACACCATAATAAAACAGATGGCCAGAAATTGATCAATACAATTTATGTAAGAAATCTTAGGTTTAGATGCATTTGTCGCGTACATCAGTATTGTAATCGTTAATACAGTGATTACTCCCAACTGAACCCGGGCAGTAATGGACTTCTGTAAATTTCAAGCACATTAATGGTTGAGTGGACACTAAGGGAATCATAACGAACTCTGGGTAACCAAAATGAGAGCCAACTGATGATCACTACAAG
This sequence comes from Fuscozetes fuscipes, assembly GCA_034702105.1. NCBI lineage: Eukaryota > Metazoa > Arthropoda > Arachnida > Sarcoptiformes > Ceratozetidae > Fuscozetes > Fuscozetes fuscipes. Next base: position 17,904 of record JAQGCS010000496.1, read on the forward strand.
AATAGCGGGAATATAGATTTCAAGTATGTAATAACCCACACTTCTCACGAACTCTATTTCACAAACTAATCTAGAATAATTGCCTGGAAGAAAGCCAATTTTAGTACAGAAGCAAAACAAATAATTTATACTAACCTGTACTCAAAGTTTCAATTTTTGTCCACTGTCTATGACCTGAGACTTTGAATTGAGGCAATTCTACACCATTAGGTAACCCAACGGATCCTGGGCCTCTTCCCCATTTGTACACAATATCTGCCATTGAATATCCGTCTAAAACCAAGTTAAAACAATTATATAATAATTATAAGACATTAATTGTGAGATAATACAGCTCTCGATTTCTAATGTGCAGAGCTGGCGGTCCATTGGGAAGTACTGTAAATTCATGGGACAACTGCCTGTGAGTGTAAACCTGAAATACAATAAAACTAACAAAAGGTGAGGGCAACAATAGGATCAAGGATGCCCAAGCTTTTCGACTCTAAGGGATCTAGAGGAGTTTTTTTTCGAAAATACGAGTGGGAGGAGCGTATACCTGTAATGTTAACTTTTCGAAAATATTTTGAAGGGGTTTTGCCTAATAAATCAAGAAACCCCCTTCCCTTGGGCATCCCTGAATAAGATTAAAACCTTATTGAGTGATATATATCGCCATTAGATCTGATGCGAAGAAAAGTGTTGGGATTGGGGATGGTATGGAGTTGAGCGGATTTTTCATTGGCAAAAAATGTGTCTGGCACCCATATTCGGTCAGAAACCTCAGCTCCGACATAAAGAGCGTCGATTCCAGGCTGTGGTTCAAAAGAGAGTCGAGTGTCGCTCCAAATCTGACGGAAGTAAAAGTCTGCGGTGAAGTCCTAATCAATACAAATCATATTTATTTCTAGAGTCAAAAATAGAGTTATATTCAAACCATTTTGAGTTCAGATAAAGTAGTTATGCTTATAATATGCATGGTGACCCCCACTTCCACAGGTGGACCTGATTCAACATTTTAATTTTTAAATAGAATTGCAAGAATATGGAAATGTGAATGTACCTGCGTAATTTGGTCGAACTCTTTTGTCATAACTTTCATCAAACAACTGATTCAAAATTTTTGTTACATTTATTCCGATCTCTGTTTGTCTAAAAGCAAATGTTTGTCACTAATCACTGATTTGATTAGTAATCAAATATATATTTTATTCATTAATTGTGTTTAATTTGTCTCCGATCACAATTAGATATACTAATTGTGATATGAACAGTTATGTGATATAAACTAAATTATATGTATTTAATTGAAAAAATGAAAATAATTACAAAATTTAAGACTTACTTGGATTTAACGAATTTAAATTTATAAATCAAAATAAAAGTTATTAACACAAAAATTCTTATATTCATAATTATATTCATTTATCAATAGATTTGATCTAATATTTAGATTTATAATATTATATGATATCGAGCAAAATTGAGGCCGAATTTAAAGAATATATTTTGTATTTATTGATTCCAATGCAGCAAAACTAATGAGACAATTATGGATTCACACAATTATTAGTAACCTATCCATTGATGTCTTATTTTACAAATGATTTTCTGTTAATCAAATGGTTTGAATGTATGAACTGAACTGCAATACAATCACGTTATGGTTGGGAAGAAACTCAAAAAATAAATGATTGTTTTGACAAACGTTTAAATTTAAATTATTAGAAGAAAGTTTTTTCCAAGGTCCTTGGTAAACCAATCCAATTAAATAAGTAGAATTTATATAAATTATATTATATATTGGCATTTTTCTAAATTCTAATTTATCACTTTAAAATGCATTATATGCAGGGATGCCCAAGGGAGGGGGTTTGCTCGCTAAACCCCTAGAGTCGAAAAATTAGACAAAACCCCTTAGAATTTTTCGAAAATTTAACATTGCAGGAATACCCCCTTGCCGCCGAACGAAGCGAGACGGCTCGTATTTTTGAAAAATTTCAAAAGAGGTTCCGTTGTGTTTGTGCCGAGCGAAGCGAGGCGGAAAACGTTTTACCTTGTTCCCCCAATTGAGTTTTTCGCCGAGCGAAGCGATGCGCCTTGTATTTGCATTTTTGTTTGGCGGCAAATTTGAAACCATCTAGACCCCTCCTAGAAAATTTTGAAAACCCGCTACCCTACACCCCCTAGAGTCGAAAAGCTTGGCATTTCTGATTATTAGGAAACATTTGAATGGAGCTGAGTTAATAATAGCTTAGTTAATAATAAGCTATTAATATCCATATAATATCCATTTATTTTACATTTTTTAATGAGAAAAACCTTGAATGCATTTGATTTTCGTAGTTATAATATTTTTCAATACATCGAGAGAATGTAGTATATAGTTTTGTGCTTTACCCTCACTATACACATGATAGACCCCGGATTTTAGTCTTTTGGCCTATTCTCAGCGGTTCATAGGCTGACGCTAAGACTTAGGATCTATCCGAATCATATACTGAGGATGATTTTCCCGATTTTTTATTTTGCCTATAAATGCCTATTTAGGGGTTAGCTCCTTCTTGAATTTTTACTACCTATTTAAGTAAATTTAAAAGTTTTAACTAAAAATTGGTGATGTTTCTTAGAAATTGCTAAGGTATTTACTAACACAGGTCTTTAAAAGTGATTAAATACAAATTTATTGTTGTTAGATTAGATGAGCAGGAATCTAAAGTCTAGAGAAAGTTCATCAGAGGATGAGTGCCATCCAAAAATTCTAGTAAAAAAAGCTATTTAGTTACATTATTATCCTTTTTAATATTTAAGAAAATGGTAATATTTTATCTAAAAATAGGAAAATATTTAATACTTTTAAATTTTTGAAAAATTTGTGCTGAGCTAAATCATTGTTGAAAATGACCACAAATTTCTTCTATTTTGATTAATTTAAATTATGTTAACTAGCTTTTAACCTTGTATCGGCTAGATTAAATAAGATTTTGGCAATTATACACATATAAACAACTAATATAAAACAAAATTTCAGTTTTTGAGACTTCTTGTCCCATTTTGTATTGAGATTTAACGAGAAAATAGTTGCGTATTCAAGCGCTTATTTGACCTCTTTTTACAGCCTTTTATAGGGCCTTTTTTACCCATGATAAATGCCTATTTACCCGGAGTCTGCACATGATTCACATTTATTCAACTTTTTATTTAAATTGTAATCACTAGAGCGGGGACTTTGGAGTAAAAAGGTTGCACCCCCAAAGGCCTAATTTTGAATTAACAAATTATTTCAAACCCTAATTTTGAAAATCCCAAATACCAAAAATAAATTATATATAAATGCAAAAAATACAAATACATGTTTTTGTCTAATCGTTTGCATCACTTGTAAGCCAATAATGGGTTAAGAATTTTATTATTTAATTACAACTTCTTAGATATGGAGCCATTTTCGAGCGCTCAATACCAGTAGTTAGGAGTCAGTAATGGTAACCAAATGGAACCAGACAGTCAGCCAGGTACTGCTCAGGAGAGTGGCCAGGATTCATTCGGAGGTTACCCTGATGGACAAGGGGACTGCGATGAAAATGAGCCAAACCCTAGTTCTGAGTTGTCAATGATGAACTCATTGATACCTCAGAAGCCAGGTAATAAAGGAAGCTTACATCATGCAAATCCCAAGAAGCGAGTGTTCAAGCAAAAGCGGAAGATAATGAAGCAGACAATATATAAACCCATTGTTGTTATTCGACGAAAGGTCATAAATGAGAGACAAATATTTGAACGAATTATTCCCAAAATTATCGAAATCCGAGAAATCATAAATAACCCGATCATTATGTCCAAGGTCGTGGTGGGACCCATCTATGAGGTGCCTCAAGAGCCAGAGCCTGACCAGAATGGCACTGGTTTTATGAGATGCCTTGATGGTTCTACTGATGACTGTCCTGAAGTGGTGTTCGATCCAAATTCTCCTTAATCATTTTAAAGGTTAATTATTGCTAAAACTGACTACAAATTTAACTTGGCGAAGCTATGCTCTATGTTTTGT
>JAQGCS010000497.1:0-21914 GCA_034702105.1 Fuscozetes fuscipes
GGGGTCCAGGGGGGTAATTTTTTGAATTTCCCGCGAAAAAAACCGAAAAAATTTGCCACCTCGCTTCACTCGGCGGAAAACACAGAGAGGCGTAAGCTCCGCTCGGCGGTGAGGGGGGGGGGTATACCTGTAATGTTAAATTTTTTCAAAATTCTAGGGGGGGCGGTAAAGCCAAAATTTTCGATTCTAGGGGGTAAGACCCATACCCCCCCCCCTTGGCCATCCCTGATATCAAAACATAAGTCCAAGACTTTTGACGTTCTTTTGATTCAAATACAAAACTGTTCTAAATTTCAAACAAATCTCTGAATTCATTTCGTCAAAAAATTTATTTATTTGGAAGAAAATTAGATAAAAACTACTCAGAAAAGTATGAAAAGAGATTAAATTTAAAGAATTTGTTGACTTTGTATGAGTTTTGAGTCCCACGTATTTCGTATTTTATACTATTTTATATTTTATTTGATAATAACTCTGAAGTCGACTCCGAGTGACTCCTTATGACTCTTCGGCCTCTTATTCCTTAATAGCCTTAAAGCTATCATTGATTTAATGGAAGAGAAATTAAATCCAAGTTTGCGAACAAAAACATGTAATTCTTATTTAGAAAAATTAAGAATTTCTTCTGTAAATTCATTAAAAACATTTAAATTACTTCGAATATAAATTATTAAATAACGTTATAATCATTATTATTATGAAATTTATTCTTATTATTGATTGTTATATATCCTGGAATTTCAATTGTATTACAATCATAGAAAGTATTTTTGATAAATAATAAGAGAAAGAAAATTATGAATTCATGATTTCCAGTCAAAAGAAGTGATTTTTTATTTTTACTGAGAACTAAATACTTGATACCACTGTATTTGGTATTAGGTCATTCATGGAAACATATTCTTTCAAACGTTTTTAAATAAAATCTAATTTTTCAATGCATTCATTTGACTCAAATTCAAAACTTTCTCTTTAATTATGAATTGAAATGAAACCAAAATTAAATTCTTTAAGTGTTGAAAGGATTGGCGCAAACCTGTTATGAAATACATTTTTAGTTCAAAGAAAAGCATTTGATTTTTTTATTCAAATCAGTGATAATAGTCTGTGATATAGAACCGGACCACAGCTGTAATGTGCATTAGATAAGGTCTATCGCGACCATAATTTTCCTCTTTATTTAACGCAATGTCTGATTATTGTGTTTATGACCAATAAATTACTGCTTCAATCAATTGGTAAAAATAGAAAATATGAGAACTCTCTCTCTCTCTCTCTCTCTCTCTCTCTCTCTCTCTCTCTCTCTCTCTCTCTCTCTTTCTCTCATGAAGAACACAACCGACTATCTCAAGGAAATATCAAAGTGTATAAAGACAACCTTGCTAATTAGCATTAAGTTTTGCCAAATTCTTAACTTTTCAACTTTCAGATGGATGTCGTATAAAGAGACTAATGTTTGCAAACAGGTCGAGGGTCTTGAACTCTTACACTGATGGTACAGCATACAATTTGTCAGGAAAATCTAAGACGCAAGATAACTTCTTGTGCTAATTTATTTCAAAAAATGTTTAATTAAAACTTTCGGTTTCGAAATACTGATTACGAGTGAAGACTTGCAGGTTTCTAATTAACCAAAACTTAGAATTTAAAACTTTAAATCGTTATTTCAAAAATCAGCGATAAAAAAGAATTAAGAAAATAAGCAAGTTCTTTTAACGAAATAGTTGTCAAATAAAGCTCAACGAAAATTTAACAAAAGTATAACAAAAAAGTTATAAATCGATTCACTTAAAGAAAGTTATTTTGAATGAAAAAAGAAAATGAGTTAAACTTAAAACAATTCTTTGCAATGAATTAAATGTCGACCGAAAAGCACATTTCAAAAGCTATTTATTTCATCCTTCGAAGGTCAGGGACTAATCTCTGCTTTTTTGGACCGATACCAAGATTATGTCGGGTAAATGTATAGCCAATGCAAATAAATTCCAGTCGTTATGACTTTTCTCAGAGAAAAATGATTCGGAATAAGGGATGTGCAAGGTCATTTGTTGAGGAGATAATAAATCAAGATATCTGGGCTACATGTTTACGGTTTATACTAAATAAATGTCAACTCTGATCTATCAGCAAGATAATTCCAGTTAGAATTACTTATTCATCAATTACACCTATAATAAATTACCCATACTCGTTATATAAAAAGTTTTAAAATTCAATGAACTTGGAAAAATTTCCAGTTGAAAAAAATCCTGTTGTACATATGCTTTTATTCTACACTTAACTCAGGAACATATAACATATAATATAATAGTTATATTAGTTAAGTAAGTATTAAATTTATACTGATTTGTGGGCGGAGAGGAATAACTCAATCAAAAGAGTTATCCAGTGAACATAATTTTACGTCGGATTCAAATTAAATATTAATTCAATTGTAATCTAAACGAAAAACTTTCCATAATTTTATTTGTATCGAAATTCAGAATTAATATCAAACTTGGATTTCAAAACTGGATTTCGAAAATATATTCCTAACCCTGGGATCGGAATTCCTATCTAAATAAAAATCGTTGATTTTTTAGAGCAAAGAATAAGTACGGATAGAATAACATTTGCAAATATTCCGACCAATACTTGATTTACAATCGAACAAAAAGTGATCGGAAAGAAAAGCAAATGTGTGTGTGTGTGAGCATGGTTGGGTGGTGTCTAGGTCGACAACTAATTCCTTCATTAATTGCAATTAGGCAACAAAACATGATTTAGGGGTCAGGCAGTTGTTTCCCCTCACATATGTTGGGGTTTGCACAACACTAGCATACATTACAATACATTCCCCTCTAAAGAAGTGATGTTGAGCTCAAAAATCGGGAGCTTTTTCTTAACATCACAATAAAAACAAGAAAAACGAAAACAAAAAATTAAATTATTTTTTATTATTTGTGTAAAGTTTGAGATAAAAGTAGATTTATTTATTGCCTGTTATGTAATGATTTGTTTTATGAAAGTTGTCGCTATATTTTTGCACAGAATTAATAGTAATCTGCTTTTTAGGTCAAGGGAGGGCTCAGCACAGCCTCAGCTACAATCATAGGCTCTACATTATAGTTCTGTAGACTTAATTGGTATGCGATTAACAAATATGAAATTAATGCACAGAAATCATTTTGATTACCCAGGGATTACCAAAAACGAAATTACCAACCAAATCGCAATTTTGAGAACTAATCTCCAGTTTTCCCATAAATTAATTGATTGCATAAAATAATTAACTAGGCCTTAATTTAAAAGCTAATTATTCAAAAGATAATTAGCTATTGAATAGGATAATTTAAATAGGATCAAGGAATCCAAAATTGAATGTCAAGACCCTCCTGGTTATCCATTCAATGAGTTTACATTGACGTTACTCTTGATTTGGATCCAAAAGGCTTTCTTATAAATCAATGTATTGGTTGCGCAGAAAATACCTTCCATTGAAAGAAAAACCCAATGAATTGTATTCTTTACTCCAATTTCAATAACTTTGTTGACAATGACTTTTGATTATATTTACGATTATTTATTATTTCTCTGATTTATAGTAGTTTTGATTATTGAGAGCAATGTTTTTGATTTATATACAGAACAAAGAAATAAATTTAAATTCAATGCGAGTTTTTGCCACTTTTTATGTCAATTTGTTTTTGTGCTCTCCTTTGGAGTTAATAATTAAATTATCCCAAACTCTAAGACATTCTCTTTAATAGCAAAACAATTATTAGTTTAAGTAATTTATATTTTGACTGATTTCTAACTCAAAGAAAAAATGCAAACAAAAAGAGCAAAAATAGTTACCTAATGATCTCAATGTTCAGTTATTTATCAAGATAATTACTTATTAAGGAATAAATCACTAATCGATATTTAAACAGAACATACAATTTTCACAGTTATGATACTCGAGATTTGAGACAACAATTCAATGATTTGGTTTAAGCCAATAATTAATTGCATTCGAAAAGAAGTCATTAAATTAGAGCCAATACAGAGAGAAAAGAGGGACTTATAGTGTAATCACTAATCAGTTAATAGTTTTGTTTAATTATTGAATGAATTAATTATGATTAAGAGTAAAGAAAGTGTTTTGATTAGTTAACTGTTTGCATAACTTCCTCAACACTACACACAAACAACCATTAGTTCCGAGCAATGGCTTCAAAAATCCAATTCAGAGTAAACTCGAATTCATTCGACCATTTATTCCGACTCTTATTTTTCTGCCTTAAAATTTATGTCTCGAAACACACATAACAGTAGCGCTCAGATAACAATAAAAACAATTTTTAGCCCAAAGGCTGTACTCATTTGGTTCGACAGTGGAAAGTGATGTCTTTCCACATTCTGATCCCAAAAGAAGACAAGCATTTTGGTCATAATAAGTCAGTGAAATTCCTCACTTCAACTACAGTCAAGATATGCATATTTTTCCTCATCAGATAATTTGCCTTTTATTCTGTGTTCCTCTGGTGACCCATTTTTATTCAAAATATTTCTTCAAAATCTAATCTTTAATAAACAGTACAAAGAAAAAATTCATTTAAGAAATTTGTTTAAAAACTAATCAACTGTAGAGAGAGAGAGAGAGAGAGAGAGAGAGAGAGAGAGAGAGAGAGAGAGAGAGAGAGAGAGAGAGAGTTGTTGTATGCACTGGTAATCCGCAAAATGTTTTCATTCATTCATTAGAGTTAAACTATTTTAAATTTTTTTGTAACATTTTTTTGAAGGCTTTTGAAAGAAAAAGTGACAATAATTTCACTGCATATAAAAGTTTTAAAAAGTTTCAAAATTTTAATGATTTAATGATAGATTAATATTGCGATCAATTCATTGAATCTATCAATTATGGAAAGACACCCATTAACCAGAGCTAACCTTTTTTCGACTGTAAATTATGGGTTCGGTATTCAGACTAATGCTATCCTTAGCGATAAGCCGAATACTTTATCGCCAAATTAATCGCTAGTTTTGATTTGTTCTGATCTGAACTAATGATTTTATTTCATTTGAATATTTTATAAACAAAAACAATTAATTAAATTCATAGACATTTTGAAAGACTTCATAAAATTTATTTCCATTTCAATTCAAAACTTTTCATTTCTGTTATAATTTTAAACGCGTTTCGAAATAAATAAATTTCTTTTATTTACATTTCATTCCACAATTGATTCATTAAAATGAATTGAATCTTAACTTCGGGCATATTATTCGAAAACTGGAGCAAATGGTCTTGTTTAAAACGCGCGCTATCAGCTGCAGGAAAGGCTCAAATATGTAATAGTAGATTTTCATCTGGTAATTTATAACTAAATTTTAAAAAATCCATTCACCTTTGAATCCGCTGTTCCTCTACCCGAAAGCACACCTGTGCTATGCTTGGCCTCATAGGCATATCATGTGTTGCGAAACATGACTGAATTCAATGGCTTCTAAATATTTAACAAATTTGCAAATTATTTGATAAAATTTCAATATTTTAAGGAAGTTTACTAATCATTCCATCAGTTTTCGATTAAACACACTTTAAATCAGAAGTTTATTCGAAATTTTATAGTCATTTTGATGTCAATAAGTTTATCTCATCAAGATTAAATCTAAAAATTCATCTAGATAGCTATGTGTTGACAAAGGCTATCCATTTCAGCTCAATTTTAATCGAAGCAAACAATTTGACTAATTAGGCTTTTTCCAAATCAAGCAATAGATGAGATGTCCTAGTCTGTTTGAACTTTCTCCAGAATTAATTAGACGTTAAAACCAGTTTGACTAATGTGAAATAGGTACATTTGCATTGGAATAACATTGATAAGTGCCTAATCACAAGCCATACTTATTGATAGGATTGCACTCTCAGACTTATTATGCAAGCACCTATTTTACGGTAAAGGGAAAATAAATTTATCAATTGATTAGCTAATGACTGCCCTCCCTTTCCCTCTATCTTTGCCTACAATAGTGATAGAAGTAGTGCTCATTTCTATTAATATCATTACATTGATTGCACGCCGTCGTAGTTATACTGAAAACTGCAATTCTTACTCACATTTGGAGGCATTCAACCAAGAAAACAAATTTTTCCGAATTACAAGGGCATTTCCCGTTATTAAATGAATAGAATTTAATGAAATCGTAGGAAAGTAGTAAACTTAATTCAATATTTTCAAGACTCACTGCTCTACCTGTCACCTATCACAATTTTCATTATCAGCATACTGACAGTCTTAATAGATAAATCGATTATCTACTATCATGTGCATAATAATGGCGTCATTGTATCTGTAGTGATCATGCCACTTTTATCAATTTATAATTCAACATATTTATGACTTATTAAGTGTTGGTTTAAAAGAAATGTTTGTTATTTGGATTCAATTTCAACTTGAATTGAGTTGAATCCACTCTAAGGCTGTTATATAACTCCAAATTTGTCACTTCCTAGAGTTGAGGGCACAGAACAGCTATTTTTAATATTTGCCAAAACATTCGAAAGAAGAAATGCAAAAATCCAACAAAATATGCCTTAATATCACTTTCGACCACAACCTGTCTTATGAACGATAACTTATTTTTTATTATAAGAGGAAAACTCATTGGAGTTCTTCACTCTTTTCGAAGACAGCGTTGAATACCTTATGAAGGGATCAAAAGTGTTGATCAAAGAATTGTGAGAAGAGTTCAAAATTATTTTTCAAATTAACTTTTATTACGTTTTCACAGAAACGTTACAATAATTGTCAGATTTAATAGGATTTTCAAAACGATATTTTGTTTATTTAAAAGAATAGTTTTATGGTTTAGTTACGAATCACAAGATTTTAGTATAGAGAATAAATTGCACTAAAATCAAATCATGCTTGCACAAACTCGATTGCAATCGCAACCCAATTGAATAATATAATCTAGCTCATTCCAACTAAATCTAGCATCAATTTTGTTGATTCAGAAAAAATATAAATTATTTGAAATGAGTTTTGGCTTCGATTTTAAGAATACAAATGTATATCATATGAAAAAATACGAAAAATGATTTTCCAATATTTTTATTTTTTTGACTCAAATTTTATTTTATTTCATTTTTATTTTATTTAAAACTCTTAATATGAAGAATGCAATGAATATATCGGAAAATAAAATAAAAAACATTTAATACTGTAAAAACACAAACATATATTTGATATCTGAAATATTTGTCAAAATTGAAGGGTATTTGCAATCAACTCGCGTTATATATATATATATTATATGCATTTCGGCAATTAATTGATTATATAATTCGTCCGTAAATTTCAATTTAACGTCTCTTTAATTCATTTCAATCTTTTTTTTGTCAAATCAATCAAAAGGTTTCAAATTTTGCATATATTGTATGAATTATTAAATATTATTATTATTACAACACTTATACCCCCATATATTACTATTATATACATTTTTCATATAATATATGGGGGTATTTGTGGTACTTTACGCGGGGAACTTATATATATATATATATATAACGGTTATTACCCCGATGGCAACTAGGTTTTTGCTCGACATTCGGTTATTGACCCAGGGGACAAATTAACAGTCATAAAGAGTAAGAATATTGATATTAACTTACAATAATAGTCGGCACCCAATTCAGAGTCGGAATCTTGGAACGGAGGACAAGCATTTCACTGCTCCGACTGTTAAGGTTATAATTAGAAACACTTGAAAAAATGGAATCACAGATAACGGAATCCCCGACTTAACAGACAGTGTGAATGAGTGCACGAATAGCACAAACACTACCCCTTTTTAAAAAGGAAAATCTCTTAAATTAATTAAATGAGAGATTATTTTTAGATAAATGTCTAAATAAAAAACCATTTATTCGGAAAAATGATTTCAATTGTTCTGAAAAACTCGACTAAAACTCAAAATTCAAAACATTAGAAAAATTGAAAACTGAATAAAACAATAAAATTCACCCATTTTTCAAGTGGTCTTATATTGTGGCAGCAATTCCCGACTTATGGACTAAATATTGGGCGCACTATAAGTTCCGCTGAATCGGGGACCGACTCATAAACTTTCAACCGATAAACTGATGTAATATTATTTTATGCATTATATCTAAAAATAAGACAAATGTTTTGATAATTGATTTGTTGTTTTGCGTCAGATATGACTGAAAGAGCTGTAGATTTGTCGAAATCCGAGAATTTTTTGATGAAATGATTCAATAAAGGAATGAAAGTTCGGATGAGAACACAAAATGCAGACAACAATTGGCGAAAGTCTTGTATCGGGTGATGGAGTGCTGGTCGGGATCAGGTTCATGCGTGTCCGGTCATGCAAGGCATCCATCCGTGTCCGCACTGACAGGGGGTATAACAAGTGGCCGTTTGGTTGAGCTGATGATGTGTTGGCATATAAGGAGTATAGAAGTATTGAGCGCCTGTACATAACATGTAGGGGTTCGGTTGCGGAGGGGGTGGCGTGTGCTCGAAGTGGTGCTCATAGTGGTGTTGTTTGGCCAACAGTCGCTGTTGTTCCTGGTAGTAGACATAGTGTGCGAGCTCATCGATTAGGTTGAGGGTCTGCCTTCTCTCGTGTCCCATCAGACAGACGGTCGACTCGTTGACTACTCGCGAGAGTATCATCAGATAATCGAACTTCAAGTGTTCGTAACCAACGAAATGGTTGGCCAAATAGCCCTCGAGTTTGGACCGCTGTTGTCCCAAATCGCTGAAGTCGATGAAAAAACGGGAACACATATACCTCTCGAGGATCTTAATCTCCTCCGCGTTGTACGGATTGTAATCCCTCACCAAAAGATTGCAATACTTGAGTAGACCTCCGCCGCGAATCTCTTCGGGATTTTTGGTTGCGATCAGTTTCTTCTGTAAGTGAAGAAGTGCTTCTCTGAAATCTCCGTAAACACTCTCTGCGACGACAGTCGGGTAGAAGTTTTCGCTGATTGCCATCGATTTGGAGCACTCGTAGAACTGGAGCAGACTGTCCAGAATGATATGGAAAGAGTCGACGCTGAACTCAAACTGTCTCTTCATTGTGTCCACAAATTTAATCTCAACATTTCGGCCGCTTTTGTTGGAGAGGGATATTAAGCTCCAGCGGTCGCCGTCCGTCACTTTCACCATCTTATGGACATACGCTTCTTTTAGACTGCATGTACTGATCCTCTTCTTGATAGTGATATCTGGGAGAAAGTCAAGCAGACTGTCTAAGACGGCAGCTCTGACTTTATCGAAGTTGCGGTGATTGGAGAGGTCTACTCCAAAGATCAGGTCCAAGTCGTTATAAACTGAACTCTCGGGCGTCAGCACATGACTGGCAGCGCCTCCGTTCAGTCGGATGTCTCTAATCGGAACGTTTTCGGTCTCGAGTTTATTGCGGACCACTTGGATCAGGTCTTTGAGTTTGATTTGGAGGGTTGGAAAGTTTCCTCTGCCGTGAATGGGCACCACCTCATCCATGACTCGATCCAGTCGACAGACTTGTTCATAGCTGAGCACCGAATAGCGATCACATCGCAAATCAACTACTTTTCCGTTTATTATTACGGTTTGGTTCTCATCGGTTAGACTATCGACTAATGAATGGCTTTGAGACCAGTGCTTACCATATGTTTCATCACAATTGGCCGAAGTCTTGGTTGTGGCTAAAACCAGACCAGTATTTGTATTGATATTAAGAGTCATAGTAACCGACGGCTTGTTGTCGGCATGGAGTCCACAGTCAGACAATTCATTATCAGATGAATAAATAGAATCACTTGTACTCAAGTCATCAAAGTATGGCAAAAGCTGTTGACTCTCATCGTCGATACCATCGATGCCATCAGTTCCACACATAAAACCCGAGTCCAGACTCGGATTGTCGGACAGTTCACTACTTGTGTCACACATTATCTTATTGTTAGTGAAAAGCAAATCAACAGTAAATCAGAGAAACTTTTTTACAATCGCTTCACAAAAAGTAATAAACTTTTGGATATATTTCGAGATTTGACTGAAAAGTATTCAACAAATATATTGATTACAATTATTTGACTGAAATTTAATTAAATTTGAGAAACAAATTAATAAATTGATTACAAATGACTATAAGCAGACGCTAATGGTATGAATGGTATGAGTGATGGCACGACTGAACACTTCAAAGAACAGTTAAGTCACTTAAGGACCGAATCGTTAGAATCGTCTCTCGGTTTGTGACACTCTCTCTGCTCTCGAGTCCTCTCAAAACTGAAACTTCAAATCAAAACTCGAGTCAAATGTAAAGTCAATTGCTGTGAGTATGCAATGCGAGCACTGGTGGCACAGAATGACAGTATGTTTCACTAAAATCAGTGTTTGACTGTTTCTGTTCACTACTCGTCCAAAATGCGAACTTTTCCAGAATCTTGCAGAAACTGTTCTGCCAGTTGTCTAATGGTTTTGCACAACTATTACTAGAGCTGCACAAACTCTGTTTAGCGCACAGCATATCCCTACAAACTATGGTAAGGCCGTCCCTCAAGTTCGCCTCAATGACTGTGCACTACATCTACACTGAATAACAGTTGCAAAGCTATCAAAAACAACATACCTCACCATTGGTTGCCCTACACATACTCTCATGCAATAAACCAGCAAATGGTTGAGGGGAACAAAAACACTGATTATTGTAGTCATATCCTGTTTGTAGAGCACAGAATACAGTCAAATGCCGGTTATGTATACAGTTGTTACGAGTTATGACAAAATTTGTTGAGGCCTTGATTTGCATGATATCCTTCCTATCAATTGCTGGCATTCAACTAATTTTCCATTTAAGTAATGCTTAGGAATTAACCCTTACTTTAGAGAAAAAGTAGAGAAAATACCTAAAACTGCGGACAAATATAATGAACTCTAAACATATGTATCTTTTTTTGTGGCTGTCGTTGTATAACCTGTTCCTCTCATTCTCTATCCTTAATAAGAATCGGTCGCCTCTTCTCTAACTTGGATTCAATTGAATGCTCCGAAATATTTTTGTAAGTCTCGAGACTATCAGTATATGTGTGCTATCAATGGTTGTGCGCACAAAACAATTTGCCTTTCATTCAATTGTGTATAACATTATTGAAGTTAAATATCTTTTTATTTTCACTAAACTCTCGCTTATTCACGATTTAAGCCTCAAATTTGGGACAATTTGGCACTTATTCGGAAAAGTTACCCATTTTTGAGATCAACTCTTCATTTGAGTGTAGTTTTTATTTTTATTTCAAAATCAGATTTATTGTTCACTAATCTTACATAATATCAGAACGCATTATCAAACAACTGATAAATTGAAAAACTTGTTCGTTAAATCAAATATCTTTATTGAAACGATTGACAACTAGCACATTTTCACAAAACAAATATATTTTAAAAACTTTGTTTGACACAAAAAGCGCACAAAATCGATGAATACGTAAATGAAAGAGAAATCAATGAATCAAATGTGCAAAAAATACTACTACTCAGAGGTATTTCATAACATAATCCATATGAGACCAATACTGAGCCAATACTCTTTGAATCGTATTTCCAGTGTAGAGGAATCCTATTGGGAAAGACTCTAATCTAATAAAAGTATAATTTGTTTGACTCAAATTTAAGACATACGGAATATTCTGGAATTCACGGCATATATAAAGAAAGCAAATATAAACACATTGTAAGCTAAGTTTAGGGTTCGTTAAGAGTTGCTGTATGTCTGGTCTTTCACAATAGACTATGCGCTACTACTCGCGAAGACTCGCATTCATAGCAACCCGAATGACGTAACCTTTTCACCGAGTTTTCGTATTTCGCCAATAAATCCCACATAAATTCAACAACACATCGAGTCTCTCTCTCTCTCTCTCTCTCTCTCTCTCTCTCTCTCTCTCTCTCTCTCTCTCTCTCTTCTGGTAAACAAATTCTAACCGAAAAGTTTGTTTATTTTACAGATTTTTGATTTAAAATACAAAATATTAGTTTCTGTATAACAAAGGCATTGATGTGACGGTAAAATTGTGTAAACAGGAGATAGTGTGCCATTTGAATGCTATACTCTGCCATTGAAGACGTGCCACCAGAATATCGAGATAACCGTCAACTTGTTGTTTATCTCATACATTATATATCCTTTTTTTGTCAGAATTGTGTTTACTATTTTTTGTATCCGAGAGCTGAAAACCAGAGCACAGATCCTCAAAGAGTTGACAAATGGAAAAATAACTATTTTCTATCTGAAATTGTATTTACTAAATTCTGTAACAAAATCTGACATGGTAACCATAAATATCAACTTTTGATGTTTTGCTGAAAGGTTTTGTTTTTGATAATTAATTAAATTTTCAGATAAAAAAAAAGTTCAAAACAATTCGATAAAAGTCTAAAAATGTCTAAAATTAGTTGTAATCAAAAGTTTGAAAGGGTATTATTGGTGGAAAACATCGAATGAGCTCAACATTAGCTGAGAACTCATTAGGAATTAACAGCACTCGAGAGACCCCCACATGTTGTGTGATAGCGGTTACGATAATATTTAATATTAGATAACTATTACATAAAATACAATTAGATTATTAACACTAATATACTCACAGACTGTGACACAGGTATAGTATTTTAAAGGTCAACACATCCACACAAACAATAGGCAAACCATTAAATGAAGTGCTATTCTGTGTATTGTTTGCGTAAAATCATTCATAAAATTGGCTCTTGTTTAATAATAAACGTTTGAATGGTACAAATTTTTGATAAATTCTTTTACACCACAGTCTGGCACAGAATAAAATCCAAATAAAAGCCCCCCATTTGTCAACTCATTTATTATTATTAATGGAAATAATGTTTGGAAAGTTCTGTATTAAAGAGGATCTGAAAAACAATAGTTACATAAATTAATATAAAAAATTGAGTCTTTCATATATTTCATGGAATATATGATATATAGACTGTGTATAATATTTACTCAATTATTTCAATAATGATTGTGTGTTTCGCTGTAATAATGTTCGAACAAATGCCGAGTCATTTATTAATTACATTTGTATTACATTTTTAATTGAATTTTTCAAAAGCTTTTTCGCTTTTTTCATTGAAAGCAATATCTGGCAAAATATGATTACTATTATCATTATCTCAATTTGAGTATCTTTTTTATACAAACTTATATGATATCGATTTTCGTTAGTTTTGTGCTCGATTTAAATTTTAGACTCTCTTAGAACTAACTTTTAGTATAAAATAATATGAAATAAGAAAAATAATTCCATTTTATGTGAATTGTATTTTTCTTAAAATATCTGCAAATGTAAGGAAACAATTTCGACAATATTATGTTCAGAGATGTGCAACAACCCAGTACATATTTGGAAGTCAACCACCTGCCAGATTATGAGCTAATTAAAAAATTAAACACCTAGTCTCTCTTATAGAAATAATGAGTGTGGTTTGAATTTCTTTAAAATTGTAATTTGGAAATGTTTAACCTTTCGATATTCTACACACATTTGCCAACTTACAAGGCTAAGAAAATAGGCCCACCCTTGCACATTCCTGAATTCGGTTCAGATTTATTGTGATTGAAAATATGAAGTATTACTCACAACTTATACGAAATATTTGAATCAGTTGTAAAGTATTTTCACTGTCGAACTAAAATAGATATGAAGGCAAAGAAAAAGACTTCAAATGACAAATAAAGAGAAATTTTTCTTTAATCAAAAGCAAAGAAAGTCTAAAAGAAAGCCAACAATTATTTTGATTAAAAGTTTTATTTTGAATGTTTGAGAATAGAGTCAAAGCAATGGAATCGAGTTTTCGTTAATAAGGGTTTACTTAATGAACGATAATTACATGATTTAGATTTAGAAGTCATACGGAAGAAGTGTATTGAGTGGGAATTGGGTGAGATTTTGTGTAGGAGTGAAACACTTTGTTTGAATAGTGAGCACAAACTTTGTGTCAAAGCTTCAAAACTCTATGAATGCTGTTATGCAACAAATTATTGAATGAGGGAAAGGCTTAATCACAGACATTCTGTGCAGTTCATTAGCATAATAATTATGACAAAGTTCACAATAGATATACCTGAAGAGTGATACCTT
Source organism: Fuscozetes fuscipes (assembly GCA_034702105.1). Lineage (NCBI taxonomy): Eukaryota > Metazoa > Arthropoda > Arachnida > Sarcoptiformes > Ceratozetidae > Fuscozetes > Fuscozetes fuscipes. Next base: position 14,147 of record JAQGCS010000497.1, read on the forward strand.
GCATATGATTGACACAACACTAGGCCTACTGTTTAGCCACTGTCGAGAACAGAATCTATTTCTGATAAATATCATGTTAGCAATAATTCTGTGCAATAGCTCTGCAGTTGAAAATTGATTTGAAATAAACGATTTGTGTGTTTTGAGTTCAAAAATAGGATCCGTCAAAGTTTTGGACTGAAGGCCGCTATGAAATAGTTTTCCTTTCAATTGAGTAAATAGTTTTAATTTGTGGTGAAAAATATGAGAAAACATTAATGCCTTCTAAATGTGTTAAACATATTTTCGTTTTCCATAATTATATCATTGAATAACTGCTAAAAAAATTAGAATAAATAAATAATTTTAAAATCGAGAGACATATCGCACAGACATACAGAGCCTCAAATACCGATCAACAGATTGTTTGCTTTCATAGCTGTCGGAAATGGATTTTCTAGTTTTAGAGGCCTCAGTTGAATGACCAAAGAGTTATTCCTAGGTTTAGATCAGGCCCTCAAATGACTCTTTCGTACAAAACCGTACGAAACAAATAATTTTCACTATAAATAACTTTCAATTTATTCCCACAAAAAGTGGACAACAATTTGATTCATTGAAAAGAGTGAGGAAAAGAGCTTTACATTAATTTATTTAATTCAGAGAAATGGGTCTTCACTTTGAAAAGGGTATCTCAAAGTTGAATACAAGAGAATATAAATGTCATTATTTTTCCTTTAAGGCTAATGAATAATAAATTCTGAGCCACTCTTTTATGTGCGCACAGATCTATTTCTTGTTGAGAAACGAGTATCTCTTCCTCGATTCAAATATTATATTTTTATATACATTAACCTTAAAGAGTGTTATGAGAGTGAAAAGCATTTAATTACCCGAATGTTTGAAAATTTTACGCCTTTCAATGGTTTTTAATAACCAGGAGATTATTATCGATTTGTATATTTCATAATCGTTTTAAAAGTAATTTAATGAATCAATTATTATTTGTTTCACTTTTAAACTTTTAATTAGAGATAAGCTATTGAAGAATTTCTGTGAAATTAGGAAATAAGGATAAGAGGATGAAAAGTGTATTCACTTATTCGAATCTTTGCCTCTTATATAAAATTTGTAATAAAACAAAATAATTTAATACCAGAACCACTTGTAAACGTTTTTTCAAACTTAATTAAAATTTAATTTATTTATTTAACCGAAAGAAGAAAAACCTCTCAAAAACCAACTCATGATTTATTTATTGGAGATTTACCCAAAGTAACCATCGATTCAAATAATAAGTAATTAATTGCGGGAATCATTACATGAATTCAGAAAAGAGGAAGAATTATATTATTATATCATTAATACAATGAGTTGAATATGAAAATCATTTTTCGTCTCACTTTTGATTTGTAATAAAAAACATAATTTATTTGATAAATAAAAAAGAAGTCAAAACACATTCGTTAATAAGTGAATTGCGATTATATTTAATTAGAATTTCTTTTCGATTATCTAAAGGAGTGATTATGAAATGGAATGAAATGTTTTGAATAGTTTATAAGTGTTTGGCAATTATTAAATATAATTAGTGCCCAAATTAAAACCATTTTCATTATATTGGTATTTGACTTTATTTTAGACAATGGAAGAAGTGGTGAGAAAAAGATGTTAATAACTGGCACTTAGTCTTTGTTTTCCCTAATTATTACTTCCAAACAGTATTCAAAAAATTAGTCGAAAAAATGTTTTGAATTCATTTTCAAATTGTGTTAAAAATATTTTCAACTCATAGATAAATATCAAAAGGATTTCATAACACCTCAAAAATAAAACTTTTTCTAATAGACAGAGGAAGTATCTTTTGATTGCTGATTTCTTAGCTAGGTCAAAGCCTGTAATTGAGCTAGATAGATATGGTACAGACAAAAATTAAGCTGCTCTTATCAAGCAAAGGTTGAATTTTAAGTTAGTGTAAATACAAAAAAAACAATCAAACATTTTAAATGTTTACAACTTTTTAATACAAATTCGTATATTTTTTGAATTAATTTGAATCGTAAGAATCAAATGACACAACTATTGGCTTTGATTGACATTTCACTAACATTTCACCACTTAATGAATAGTTGTGTCAATTGAATTGACTTTTATTTTGTAGAAATTATTACATTTCCTGTTCGATGAACTCTTCGCTCGAAAAGGAATACATGGAATAAATATAAAAGATATTAAAATAGAGTACAATAAGACGCGATTTAATTGTCTGATAATTATTATTCTAATAGACAATAGAATAACATTTTATTAACGGCTTATATCCGATAATTCATAACATATCCATTTGAGGTGACTTTAAGAGCACAAAGAAATATACGAATCCATTATCTGATCCATATTTGTGTATAAGACAGCCATTCAATAGATCCTCATAACAGACAACTGTAAGAATACAAACACTTTTGTTGTTTTTATTTCTACTTTCGCTTCGAGTTATTATTTTTGCTCTTTTTTGATATTCTGTTCTGTTATTAGTGACTCAAGTTTTAGTATAAAGTCAAGGAAAGCGTGAAAACAAATATACGAATAGTCTATACTATTCTATAGACTAAATATTTTATCATTTTGTTTAAAACTATTTATTTATTCAACAAAAATGTGTTAATTTGAATAAACATCAAATCCAATGTTTGAAAGAAAAAACTATCAAAATATTCGCTGAAAAAGTTGTCAACAATTAGATAATAACAATGAAAACATTAGAAATGTTGATCTTTGGACACATTTTATCTGCTAGATCTTCAAAATATTAATAAAGGTCGAGTGCTCTCAAAAGATCTTCACTTATTTCGTGACTCAAATGGTGAGAAACAATTCCGAATATCGGGAATGAATATCGGATAACAATTAGAGATAAAAGTTAATTATCATCACTGACTACACCAGTCATTAGTTGTATGAAAATTATGAAAAAAATCGAAGCAATAAATTTTCACAAATTACTGACAAAAACATCCAAAACAACGTCTTCTTCGATGATATTAATATTATTTCTTTTCTAATGATTTAATAATTAATTGTACTTTTATTGTAGTTTTCAGTGACAACAAAGTCCTTATCAGCAAAACATTTTTATGAGTCATGAATGATCCATCACAATTACTATCTGGAATCTAGAATCTAAACGTTTTTAGCTATCAACTTTCTCGTAGAGACTTCAAGTTCAATTTAAGAATTTGGTTAAAACAGATTTGAATATTTTGCTGATAATTATCGCTAAATATTACCATTAATTCAGTCATAAAATTCATTTAAAAAAACTATTAAATTAAAAGTAGTTTTGAATTTTGCTTCAATGAATTTCAAAGATAAGGCACTTTATTGAAATTGATAGCCAACATACTTAATCAGAGTATAATTCTGTTGATAGTATTATAATAAAAATACAAATAACACACAATTTAATGTCATATTGCAAGTATTAATTATTTTAACTCAATATTTATTGCTCAAGGAGTTTTATGAGAAAAATTGTTCACTTTTTGTTGTATTCCTTTATAGTTCACCAAAATATTTGGCACTCAATTAATTGGTTTGGGTTTTAATTTTCGCCCATCGATAAGAATTATGTGAAGTAAAAAACATTTGCGTTCATAAATTCATAATTTCTAATATAATTATTTTTCAATTCTTATCTTCAATTCTGGAAATGTGTTCGCATTTTATTAAAATATGAAGAAAATCATTTCAAATGAGTGAAGCAATTTTTATATGAAAACCAAACTCTTTGCTAATCTGTTGTTAAGGCTGTGTTAAGACTGTGCAGTGGAATAGCAGAGTGAGAGCAACAGAAGTTCAGGTCAGGGATAACCAGAGTAAACGCTGCCTTTAGTCGCGTACGACATAACCCTTAATAACTTGGTTTCAATTATTCAGAAGTGAATTCACTTTTTATGTCGAAAATTAGGGGTAAATATTGAATATTCAGATTTGTGTTTACGTTTGATTCCATTCTCTAAGGATTTCCACATACAATCAATCAATTGCTAGACTCTATGCTTAAAGTGATGTTTAATTGACAATAATGAAAGTCATTCTGATTTAATGAATACATGTATATTTGGCTCATTTGTTACGAACACCTTTTCCTTTAGCACCAGTTATTTGAATCCTATTTAAAATCTGTAACAGTTGTCGACAATTATCGAATGGAAATTGGTTTAGGAAATTGCTAGTTCAAAATTAGCTCTGTTTAGAAGTTGTAGCCGAGCGCACAACCATTTAGCGAAGCCATTGGGTCTTTTGTTTATGAAAAGAGAGGCCAAACTTATATTATTTTCTGAATAAATATTTAATTTTCTTATGTGTTGTGTGACTGATATTAACTCAAATAAAGGCCTTTCAATGTATGACATAATAAATAAATGAATACCAAAATTATTTATATATTTTCTGATTATTCTTCGCTGGTTATCATAGAGAGAAAGTTCAATTAATTTTGATTCTTGTCGGCTAAACTTTTCCCGATATTACTTTCCATACAATCAGTGATTCCCATATCGAAAAGCTGCTCATGAAAAATGCACCTAGATTACTTGATGATGAGATAACCGGAAGCGCTGAATCAGGTTTTTCATTATTAAAACACTAATAATGAATATCACATCCATTGACGACCTAATGTAGAGTGCGTTTAATACCACTCTTAACTTCGATCACGACCTGACACACATAAAAAATGTTCCAATCGTTTATTATATGAGTTCGACACATAAGCTTGCAAAATAATAATAATAATAATAATCTAGTGCAGTCATTTATTATTGCTACCGTGATTTTTATGTGAGCCTCACTTTTGAGGACCAAAGTAGCCATTTGTGACCTGAAATATATGGTCTCATATCTGATCGTTTTAATGGCCAAAAAAGAATACTAGTATTAAGGTTTTGAAAGGTTTGTTTGTGTAGTAATTTGTGTTAGAATATATGATCCTGAGCAAAACTCAAGTTATTGAGTGAATTACTTGATTTATGCGAACCTATGATAGGAATCAGCATTTTATTATCAATTATTTCTGTCTTTTAACCGCTGATATGTTGGTATTTGTGCTGTTATTACACTTCTGTTTATTATAGTCCCGACGATAACAAAGCAGTTGACAGAAATGGTTGTCCAAAAAATCAATACTACTCCTCATCACAAGTTTTATTGATATTTGGTTCCAAAGGAAAGGCTATTGGATGACAACAGTTGTCATATAAATGAAAATGAATCTCAACTTTCATTTCATATTTCATTCGACTCTCAATTGGATTTCCCGAAAAAAATCAAATAAGAAAAAAAATGTTTGGCTTTCAATTTAAAAAAGGAGATTAAAACAACTCATTCATTATTTATCTTTCAAATTGGTTTAAATATTCAAAATTATATGGAAAGCCATAAGAACTAATGCCCTACTTTCAGATGAGTATCAAAATAATGTGCACAGAACTCATCGTTAAAGGTATATACAATTCAGACCAAACACTCTCTTCAACTAATGCACTCTATTTTCAATTTTCTCTTTCGATCGAAGCTCTCTCTCTCTCTCTCTCTCTCTCTCTCTCTCTCTCTCTCTCTCTCTCTCTCTCTTCACATCTCCCTACTTTCCCTTCGCTCTCTACCCCTTTTCTTCTCTTCAAATGTTATCGTAAACAAGACATTAAAGGAGTCCTTCAATTGGGAAAAGAGCTACTTTTGGGGACTGAATTTGCAACACTTTTATTGTCTGTTGTCTTAATCTGTTATCATTTATATTGAGGGCAAACCAATCAATCGATTAAATAAAGAAATCGATTCTATATTTGCTTCAACAGATAATAACACATTAGAATAATTGACCTCTACTTCAATAATCGATTGACCCGTTTGTCTGAAATGTTAGGATGAGAAGAATCTTATTAACAATCAAATCAAATATTTTGAGAGAAAATGAAATGATTATGAAATGCAGACCAAACATTAATTATGTAAATTAGCTTTTCGTTAGTCACACACACATAGAGAGGATAGGAATACCTCTTCACTTAATTACATTCAACGGTATAATTGATGCTCACATTTATAACGAGAGAAGAAGTTTTTTATTCTCATTTCTTAATAATTTTGTAAAAGTTTATGAAATCTCTTATTTCAAAATTATGCCACAAAATAGTTCTCCTTAAAGGTTATCTCTTTAGTGAAGTTCCAGTTTTAATACGTATTTAAAGGGCAGACTATAAAAGCGATTTTGCAAACCATATCTTTTTCTCATAAAATAAACGAAAGTCTATTCACTTTTGATTTATAAGTTGTATCTTATTTGCGGGTCTGAGCTCTCACTTATCTTATTGACAGATAGTATATTGTATTTCGTAATTTGATTAATAAAAATGCGTTAATTTTTTCGCTTAACTTTTAATTCGTTTAAGAATTGAGTAATTAATCGATCGAAAGGCTTCTCATGAACTGCACTTAAATTCATATCAAATTTACGTAACAAATATTTTTATTCTCTAACAACAAATTGAATTAATATTTAAGTAATATATGTTTCAATTATAAGAAACCACTGTATGTGAGCAGAGCTGCGCAAAGTTTTCGCCCCTTGGGGGAGGGTTGCGAGATCTGTATAATTCTAGGGAAAGGGGTATAGAAGAGGGGTTGGTCATAGCCGCCATTGATCAAAAACTGCGAAAATCCCTAGATTTTTGGGGAAACTATATTTTGAGAAAAACCTTTAACCCCTCACAAAAATTGGAAATTGAGAGTGGGTTGGGGTCCCAGAAATTTAAATCCGAGGGGTACTTTCTTCCTATTGATTTGCTACGTTTGATGGTATGTTAGCATAAATGCTGATCCATTCTCTATGGAAACTCCTCTAATAAATGATATGACATAAAATATTTGAATATAATTGTTTCAATTTTTAACGTTCACTACAAACACAAAAATCAATTGAGAAAAGTCCAGAAAACTCTATTTATTACATTCCATTGTCTGTTCTTTGTTTATGATTTGAAGAGGATACATTTTTAATATCTCTTATCTTATATTATTTCTCCTGCAATGACGTAATCAACTCAATAAATCAAATAATTTTATCATAATTTAGATAAAATTTAAATATCCTTTAATCAAACAAATCAATCATATGTTTGAATGTTTTGTTATTCTTAGATGAGGCAGGGCAAGTGTGGAGGGCAAGGAGGATATGTGGTTTGTGTGAACCATTCATTAGTTTCTCACCCAAAACGGCTCAAGTGAAAAAGATTGCCCTAATCATTACAGACTTAAACCAAGTAAATACAAATTATAGAATAATATGATCACATTTCAAATAGGATATGCAATTGGCAAGTGCCATCCATGAGCTAATTGAAATGGAAGCTCATGTGACTCGTTATCATCAGGGCAATATTTTAAAAATGTTTTAATATTTGTGATGTGATTATTGTTTACGACTCGATTGATGTAATATTTCACGTAATGTAGTTCTCAATTATTTTAGTGTATTCTTCTGCAGATAAAAATATACTGGGATTTTTCATTGAGCATTTCTGAATCCCAGAACACTTTATTTGTAGAATACAATAAAATTCAAGAAAAGTTCAAATTGACTGAAAAGACTTTTTTCGTTCGGATAAACATTATTTTTAATCAAATGTTTGACTTTATTTTGAGTGCCGGCAAAGTGCGTATCTTCCCAAAATACCAAATTCCCAAAATACCAAATTCCCAAAATACCAAATTCCCAAAATACCAAATTCCC
>JAQGCS010000498.1:0-21905 GCA_034702105.1 Fuscozetes fuscipes
ATAAATTCTAAGGGGGTTTTGCCAAATTTTCGAATCTAGGGGGGTTTTCGAGCTACCCCCCCCCTTGGCCATCCCTGATCATCAAGCAAGAGCAGATATTTTACATAGATTTTTCTGTTGTACATGACGGAAGAGGCGTAAATATTGAGTAAGTTAGTTTATATTAATGTTATTCTATGTCGCCCTTAATGTCTTTTGCTAGTTATTGAATTTTTATTACAAATATCTCATCGAAACAACTTTCAATTAATGACCGAAGTATTTTGATTAGACGTTTTTAACATAATCATTACATTTGTATGACCAGGTTGTTAAATTCTCATTAAATGTCATTAAAATTACTCAAGAAATTTGCATGTTAATAACAAGATGTGAATTTATAATACAATTACCAAGGAAACTGAAGCAGAAGTAACTCAAGGTTGAAAGACTTCAGAGTTATCACATTATTACCGTATTACCGCGCAAATTACGACATGTGGTTATAATATGATTGAAGCTAGTGTAACCCCCCCCCCGGTAAACTGACATGTCGGCAAAGTTGAGAAAATATTTATGTGTTATTTGCATACTCTGAATGTTGAAGTTATTTCCACTCAAATTTAATAATATTTATCTTTCTATGTAAAAGAACTTAAGTTATCAATATAATGATACATGTACAAAAATAACAAGCAAAAAACCAAAATGCTGAATTATATTAATTAAAAAAAAGAATTTAAAGTTAAGCATTCAAAAAGTGAGTTAAAGAAATATTGTTGACCCTCAACCTCAACCGGCATGTTGTAATTTGCACGGGAATACTGTATTTAAGAAATGCACCGAATTCTTTTGATGGCACAGAGGTTCATATCCCATATTGAACCATTTTGATGTTAATAACTTTTGAATTACACATACACTTGGTTGAACATGATGAAGACGTGATATAAAAACAAGATGATTTATAAACAAGTATTTATAAACTATTTAATCGATAATTTTAGAAAATTTATTCAATATTTTTCCTGACATTCATTTATTTCGAAACATTTTTTATTTCTTTAAAATGTCTATAAATTTCAAATTCTTTCTAATCATAAATATTTACATTGAAATGATGTTTTAAGGTCTAAAAAATATTTTTATCCTAGATTGATATTTATATAATAAATTTAGATTATATTTTGATCATTAACTCAAAAACATAATTTAAATTTATTTAATAAATCACTAGATTCTGGTAAGTTCAAGTTTGGCCCAGTTTCTCATATATCTCATACTTAGCTAAGTTATACCTTGCTCATCACACCAATAGATAAATGTTGTAATAGAATTTCTAAATTGCTATAAACTTATCTTTCATTTAAATTGTATAATAGATTTCAATAATTTAAAATTTGTCAGAAATGAGTCATTAATCTGTTTGAGTGAATGAAATAGAGTTTCGATTATTCATTTGAAAAGTTATTCTAACGAATGATTTAATGTTCTCATAGATAATCATTTAGTCATACATAGAATTTGCATTAAGGCTATTTATGACATAATTCAGAGTATATGCTGTGCTTAATGTTGTGCTAAAGAAGGAGCTATTTATTCAATGTTGCTCTCAATGATGATTTGATGAAAGACTGGCAAAAAATATGGGGAACCGACAAAAAGGGAAGCACTGAAAGGAATGGCAACTTCTCGACACAAGACATACAAATTGTTGAGAACTGTCACAAACCGGAATCCACTTCAACAGCGAAATACTGTTCGCATGGAAAACATGATAAGACATCTGAAGAATAAATTATTTCTCTCCTTTTCTTCAGCCCAGCGATTGATTGAATGTTTGCATCCAATAGTGTTTAACTTGTAATTAATTTATTGATTTTCTACTTCAAGAATATTCTTGGCCTTAATATCTTTTGCATCGAACTAAAAGCATTTGAATAGTTAATTTTCTAGCTTGTTCAGTTTTATGGCATTTCATATTTTTAAAGATATTTTAATAAATAGTGTGATAAGGAATACTGGGAATTCTTCCTAGATGTCTAACTTTGAAATCCAAGAAACGAAGTAAGTGTTGATTAAAGGTATTGCCTTGGGCATTAATTTTATGATGAAATAAGAGCATTTTCTCACATGGGATCCTTTTAAGAAACATGCATTAGATTTTTAAATGCCCCTGAGCCATTCATTGATCTTAATATATGAGCAAGATACTGTCAGTTTTAATGGTTAAAAAATCTTTTCAAAAGTTACATTAGGAATGGGGTTAACAAAGAGTATTGTCTTTCCTTAAGTATCGGATAGACTTCAAATCAATACTATTTTTCATAACTTTTTCTCTGCTTTTTATAAAAAAAAAATTTTGATAAATGATTGACAAAAGAAATGTTACGACTCTTAAGACTTGAGTTAAATTTTGTGAGAATTTCTTATTTTTAATATGTTTGAGAAGAAATGCTGAACAAAAAGTCAATTACTAGGATATATAAGATAAGGAATATTCTGGTACCATGAGCAATTTTTCAAACCTCTCTAGGAAAGAAAGCCTTTCATTGTAATAAGGGAAATAAAATTTGATATATTCGAGGAATTATGGCTCAAATTTCATTTTCTATGATTGTGTTCCCCATTGAAGTCAATCAATAATTTTTAATTATATCAAATGTGAGATAAAATTAAATATTCATTAGTTTTTTCTAGAACAAACATAGTGGGTAATTTTTTTTAATCAAAATGTCATAACTTTAACTTTCTAATCATTGTATTCAATTGAGCACTCTAGCTAGATTATAAGTTGGATTCGCGATAAAATTTTAAAATTTAATCTTTAAATTGAATTCTTGAATAAATTATAAATAATTTATTTGAAAGCAAATATTATATTCGTGCGATTTCTTAATAAATAAAACAAATATATAGACATAAACAATAGGGTTGGCTATAACTGGAGTCGACTGTAATGAGAAAACACTATAAAAACACTGTAAATATTTGCGCAAATCCTTCAGTTCTGACAGAAGTGAGAGTTAAGAGGAGTCAAAGTTTCACTGAAATTCTGAGTTTTCGCTTCTGAGACATTACATTATTCTCTACCTTATTCTGTGCTCTACCACTAAGCGCTTTGACTTCTGGTCTATCATAAGAACAGTTTACTATCCCTTTCCCATTTCAGTTGGTGACAGTCCATTAGATTGAATGCATATTTTGATATTAATTTATTTGTTGTGAAAATTCTGTGAATTTCTTTTTGAAAGTAATGATTGATTTGAGAAACGACGCAAAGCTTTAATAATTAAGTGAATAATAAATTATTATTTTGATTAATCGCTAGATTAAATTGAAAGACAGCGGAACTTTCTATTATGAATTGTCGAGGTTTGGACTAATTTTCATTTTTATATGAAATATTCATACTATTGGTAGAAGAATAGAAGATATTAGAAAAAGTGAGTGAAGCAAAAAAAATAACTATTATTTCCATTAGTTATGATATGAAGTGGAAGTTGTCATCCATTGGACAGTCTTTGTGTTTATGAGCGAATACATAATGAGTTTAATGCAGTTAATGAGCGGTCATTATAGACATCAACAGTTGGAATACGAGATGAGAATTCTTTAGGCAAAGAAATGGTATCTAAAATGAACTCAATTTTATTAATTTGATTCTGGTTATAAGTCATGGATAATTCTTCTGAGCCGAGCGCACAAATGACTATTCTAATGGACAATTTCAAAGAAAATGAAGCTCATAATGACACCGATTTATGGCAGACTGTGGTTCCGCATAATCTCAATCATAATGAGAGTGGTTTTGATTTTCGGTTCAATGATACCAATGGCTCGAACTCTGGTCTGGTGCTCACCCCTGAAATGATGCCCGATTTGTTGAATATTACCCAGTTAACACCTTTGGAGTACGCGATGGTTATGTACGGCTATATTATGCCTTTCCTTTTGTTATTGACTTTAGTGGCCAACACTCTCATTGTGTTAGTGTTAAAACAGAAACACATGAAAACGCCCACAAACTTAGTGTTACTGTCGATGGCTGTAGCAGATATGTTGACTTTGGTATTCCCCAGTCCCTGGTATTTTTACATGTACACTCTTGGTTATCACGAGCAAATGCTTCACCCGCCGGTGTCCTGTTATGTATTCAATTCGATGACAGATATACTTCCGATTGCTTTCCACACGGCCTCCATTTGGTTGACAATTCTTTTGGCCGGACAGAGGTAATAATAAGCATGCTAGGCTATACTTTCAAAAACTTATTTGATTAATATTAAATGAATTTGGACTTTAAATACTTAATAACTTATTTTCTGCTGCTCTTGCTCTAAAACAGATGATGTTTATGGTTTACACTAACCTAATTCTTCAACAAATTACTTTCTAACCTAGTCAATTTGAAAGAATTGAGTTATATAAAAATATCCCTTGTGGAGTGATTTGACTGAAAGTTGTTCATGGGAAACTGAGGTCTGGAATAGTTAATTGAATTGTTCGCTGAAGAATATCACTTTTTATTACAGTTTTATTTGTATTACAAACGAAACAATTCTTAATTACAATTTATTACCTTACACAAATGAATAGTTTATAAAATCATGTAGAGAATTTGATTAAAAACTGAGCTAACCAGGCTTTGCAAAGATTGAAGGACAGGTCAAACAAAATTAATTTGGTTCTAATGGAAAATGAAATCCCTTTGAGAAAAGTCATTTGATTGGCACTCAGACAGCCCTCTGACCGACGAATGCCCTCAACTTTCAATAATGAAGAAAAACATAAGTTATTAACTCTGGTATTGATTTGTATCGAAAGTTGAGTTCGGATTAGACACAAATCCATTACTGACTTTCAATAAATGATTAATGAATCTCTCAAATAGTGAACTAAGATTTGCAGCGAATTTGTACAGAATTTGTAAGATTATAAATAGAAGAAGAGATACATTAAAGACAAATATTTAAGAGTTTCTCTCAAACGGATCGCTTTTCTCAGAACCATTTACAAGATAAAAGTCATTTTAATTAAACTCATTTTCGATTAATTATTTTTTTGTGTAATTATTTGTCGTAATTTTGTTTCGTTGGAAGTTTTATCACCCAAATTAGTTACAACTGTTCTATTAAAAAAAGAATTCTGGAGTGACCAAGGTGTTAAGAATGGTTTTTAATTCTTAAAATGTTGATGTCTTATAAGATAACGTCACTTGATACTCATTGATTACTTTATAATTAAGGTAGATCATGTTTCTAAAGTTCACCCCTGAATTAAAGTAAAATGATCAGTTCAAATGACTACTTGGGTTATTTCATTTTAGGATATGCCCCTGAGCATAACTGTTTAAAAAGTTAATTATCCTTAAAAACAAAATTCATTCGTCAACTGTGAGTGCAATTCTGCTCGATTTGCAACTATATAAACATGACAAAATGGTCTGGGATAGTTAATTGAATTTTTTTTGCTGAAGTTTTTTATTGCAATTTTTATTTGTTTTACAAACTAAACAATTCTTAATTACAAACATTTTAAGCTCTAATTTGTTTTGCTCTAAATTCTGTTTTATTTGCGGAATGCAATCAATTTTGTGCCCAAACTTAACGAGCAATTGTAACAAACAAGTTATTAATGAATATTTGGGATTAGCCACCAGTTCTTTCTCTGACAGTTTTATGGGATTCCACTAAACTCAGTGAGGAATCGGTTGAAATAGAATTACGATCCGTTGCTTTGATTTATTTGAAACTAAATGAAAGTTAGGAACAGAATAAACGCGTGTTTGACATATCGAATGAACTAGTAATTAGTTTGAAGAATGGTCAGGCTTCTCTGTTTTAGAACAGAACAAGTAATTGGTTTGAAATGCATTTTATTATAGAATCTTAACTTGATTAATTTCTAATGAATGATTTATTCAAATTACTGCAGGATTTGTTTTGCTTGCTCATCTCTGATCAATTAGGAACAAGCAAAGAGCCATTAACATTTGAAAATGATCAATCAAACTTGTTTTTCACTCACACAGTCATTACAGAAAGTGATGAATAATTTGCTCGAATATTTTGCGAACAATTTTCCTGATGAAAGCCTCACTAATTCTTGTTTGCAGAAGTGGCACAACCAGGGGGTTAAGTGTCAAAATCAATAAAGAATTTTCAAATATGACAGTAATTAATATAAATTCTCGTGTTTTCAGACATTTAGAAACAATTTGTCATTTGTTTAAGTCTTTTGTAGGAATCGATACATATTTTCTGTAAAGTCTATAAATCAGTGATTTTTTGTGACAAATCGCAGAAACAAAAGAGCGATAAAAAGAGCAAAAAATGTTTGATTCAATAAATTTGAAATCATTTTAATGTAGGCTTTCCTTTGAGGACTATTTTCGTCTCTTTCGCTAAATGTTTTGGCACAGAATTAGGCAATTTTTCTCTCTTTTTCTTCTTCTTGAGAGAGTTAGAGGAATGCGCAAGATGTCTCTTGAAAGCTGTAGATATGATCAAGATTACTCATTTTACTCTAAAAAATAAATCACAGCATTTTTAACAAGGCAATCAAAATTGTGTTGAGACTTACCTAAATTAAATCATTACTATGATAATATAGGATTACTTATCACCTTGGGTATCTCTTACTGTTAAAAATTACATGAATTTTCATAAGATATCAAAAGAATTGTCAAAATTGGAAAATCAAATAAAAGTTATGATTTGTTGAGAAAAATAAAAAGAATTCTTCATATGCTTTAAGGAACCAAAAGTTCAAAGATAATACCATTTTGTCTCCCCTTTTGAAGTGAAACGTTTGTAAAATGTTTAGAGCCAGTGATGGCCAAGGGGGGAAGTCAACCACTGACCCCCTCTAGAGTCGAAAATTTAGATTTAGAATTTTTAATTGAACATTACAGGTATACCCCCTTCTGCTATTTTTTCAAATACTACCCCCTAGACCCCCCTAGAGCCGATTTACTTGGGCATCACTGGTTTAGAAGGCGAATAAAAAATGTGTTCAAAGTTTTACTTAAACGTCAAATGAATTTGACTCTTATGTGCTCTAATGCACAATGGATTTGATTATCACAAACTTTTCAATATAAGTATAGTCATCCTAAAAATAAGAATCAAATGAATGACTGAATCCATTATGAGATTAGGAAAGACTAGTGAACAGTGTATTTGACTATTGATTTGTTGTTAAGCGACACCTTTGCCTTCCATACCCGCCCTCGTTGTCGCTGTCCTCTGGAAAGCCTAATGTAAATGTTTTGCATCAATGAGTTTAGCGGATAATTAAAAGAGTTATTCAATTTGACATTTACTCTGAACTTAATTCTCTTCCCAACCCTTTCCTCGAATCATTAGATTTGGAATAATATACGGCTTTTATTCTCTTTTTCTATAGAATAATAGCAAGATTTTCCACATAAACCTGGTATTAATATTCATGACTATTATAAATATTCGCATTTGTTTTGTTGAAAAATAGTTTGTGAATCAAATTCATTATAATTCAAAACTTTTATAATTTTACGAATTTTTATTTCGTTTCACAAACTTTTTTGAATATTAATGGTTTGAATTAAATATTTAAACCTAGCATAAATCAAGAAGCATGACCGAGATAACTCTTGCCAAAAAAGAACTCTTGAGTGCAATTATTAACGAGAGTGAAAATCCTCTGATGACAAATCAATTTTTCTCTTTCCAATTGATTGACTTGATGGAATGGGAATGAGCAAGCTCCATTGAACTCCTACTGAATTATTGTGAGGTTTTTGAACAATTCATTGGAAAACCGTTTAGTTCTTCCGTTTTGTTGTGAATTCAAAACAATTTATTTTTCATTTTTCTGTCTTTTGGTCTGAAATCAATTGAAAGGAATTCCTTTTTATCAAATAAACTACAATTCAATCGAAATATAAGAAAGTTTTTGACTGTTATTTGTTTAGCGTTTGAAATGTTTGGTCAACAAAACACTTGTATTGAGAGACGGCTTGTATTTGACATCTGATTAATAAAATAATAAAAAATTGTTTTTACTCTTCAGATACATTTATATATGTCACCCGACAGTAGCCAAGAGCTGGTGTACCCGACCCCGAGTCAAGCGCACGACTATCACATTGTTTGCCATCGCATTCATTACACAATTGACCCGTTTTTTCGACTCGAAGTACGTAAGCGTTGAGTTTGAGTGGAACGGACACAAACACTGGGGCTGTCGGCGAGTGATCGCCGATTGGGTGCAGAATATCATTCAAACAAATATCTATTTTCCAATTTATTATGGCTTTCGAATACTGTTCGTCAATGTCGGGCCCTGTTTGGCACTGGTTGTGCTCAACCTACTGCTGTTCAGAGCGCTTAAGGTATGCATTTAATAGGTTGTGCCGTATGTTTGACATAATAAACAATTCATAAATCAAGAGTTAATTATAGACCCCAACACTGACAGCCCAGTACTGAGTGAACTGGAATTGAAAAACAAGTTTATTAACACTTTTTTTTAGCCATCCCTCTCTTAATTATGCCTTTCCTTATAAACTGAGTCATAAAATGCAGGGATATTCTGTTCGTGAAATTTCATTCAAACACTACTTTTCGAGTCATTTACTTTTCGGCACATTTTTCAAAATAAATGTTTATTTTTCTAAACCATTCTGTAATTTATGTCTAATTTGAATCCACTCTCTGTTTGACTGACAGAAGGCACAGAAAAAACGGCAGATTCTCCTCAAAGACAACAACAAGAATAAGGAGTCGAAAAAGTTAAGGGACTCGAACTCAACCACTTATATGCTTATTGTTGTGGTCACTGTATTTCTGATGGTTGAGATACCGATGGCTGTCACTACTCTGATCCACATATTGGCCAATATGTCAATCATACCGTTCGCTAACGAAAGCTATAGATATCTTCAGTTGACTATAATTGTATCGAATTTCATAATTATGCTGAGTTTTCCCCTCAATTTTGCCATTTATTGCGGAATGTCTCACAAGTTTAGAATCACTTTTAATCAGCTCTTTATAAGAAGAATCACTAATAATAGGCTGACCTCTGAGGCCAATCACTACACACATGTATCGATGTCTACCACTTTGTAAAATGTTTAATAATTAAGTGAATGCTTAAGTAATTTGTCTAACAATTTGCCAAAACTATTGTTAAATGTAATCAAATTCGTTATTATCTCAAAATAAGAAATATTTATTGAGTTGTCGACAGACTTGTGATCATTTGGTTAGTTATCGAGCAAATGGCATCTAATGTGATCTAGTCAAATGCAAAGCTTCGATTGTATTCTTAAATAATGTAAACTTATTTTTGATTCACGCGATTTCACAATTTGTTTATATTTTTGAATAATTTGTTCCAAAGTTTCTTAAGATATCTGAAATACAATGGGTTTTATTATTTTCACAATTTTGAAGCGAATGTACAGAAGATGTCAAATATACCGAAGACTCAATCACTTGGAAAGAATCAAATTGAATTCAATTCGAAGAAAACACAGATTACAACCGATTTACACGTATTGGGATATGTTTTGTGATATAATATGCTTTCCTTTCGTCCTCACTATTGACACCATTACTGACGCTTTTGAAAGATTCTTCTCCTCAATCACTTCCAGAGGAAGAAAAAGACCACAAAATGGACAAATGAGACGCGTCTTTAAGAACCTGACGGATGAGAACAAACTGTTGCGTAAAATCGGGAGTTTCTTATTCGGTCTTTTCCTCACATATATGTTGTTTCTGTTCCTCTATTACCAGCACTTCTTAAACAACTATCCACTGATTGGCGTAACCATTGCGTCGACCATATTCTTCACTTTGATCGTACCGTTCAATGATGGCATTCTATGTCTTATTCTTATAGCTCTTCCATCGCTCTTCTCGAGTAATGTCCGCTACGTATTGGCGGCTTTTATTATCTATTCGCTGTACTATCAGGTTTTCCCCAACATTTGGGGTAATGGCAAAGATGGTATTCGTTCGTTTGGATGTAGTGTTTATCAGACTGGAAAGGGAAGCAAACAAATGGCCGGACTTCTCGTTTCAGACATCAAAAAGTTTGCTGAAGATATGAAACAAAAGATGAAAAATATTATCGAAAACCTGAGGAAATACCTGAAGGCTTTCGATTTGGGTATAAAACTTCCTGCCCTACATTTGAAGAGCATATGCAATGAGCCCACAGAAAAGGACGTTTACAATTGTGAAGACAAGATAACTATAGCAGATATTGGAGGACATAGATTATATCCGCCCCTCCTTTGCACTCACCTATGGTCAGGATTTGCTAACTTATGCCAAGAGACGAAGGAAGTGTTAGATGATATGTACAAGAACGCGCGCGAGGAGTTGCTCGAAGCTATTGAAAAACTCGAACGGGAACTCTATTTTGATGTCGATCTGAACCACGACTTTGATTATCACTACAACACATCCGATGAATTTTCTAAAGCCTTCAAAAGAATCGGTGAAAAATTTATGGAAAAACATTGGTTCTTGGCATTCTTACCATATTTACTAAACATTAAAGTCTTTATTTTACTAATATTCACGATTTGGATAATTGTTGTGTAAGTATTGAATTTGTTTTCATTTTGGGAAAAGAATTTTAAGTTTCGTCTTTTAAACAGTTCCGCGATCTATAGATTCAGATTCTTGACATCTGATGCCTTCGACAACACTTACATAAATAAAGAACTCTATAGAATCGACAGATTGAGACTCGAATCGAGAAAAGAGACTATAATTCCATTGGATATGGAAGAGACTAAACGGTTTATAAACCCTTTCGACCCCATTATGACTCCGATAGAGTTCCGGCGATTCTTGTTCGGTATATCCATATTTTCATTCACTTTGGGTCAGATCCTCTTGTATTTCGCACTGGACTTTGGTGTCTATTATCTAGTCCATTATTACAATACATTTATAGACATATTGGCCGATATTTTCGTGCCGTCGTCCATGCGGATTGACTACAAGGGTAACTCTTTCATTGCCAAAAGACTCAATTTATTGAATGATGGCTTCGATATTAAGAATAAGATCATCCAAAGACTTCAAGAATGCAAATCAATTCCGTTGGGACCGAATGGAGAGGTCTACAGACAGATACTTTTCTATTTGTTTTTGATTTTGGTCACACTATTCAGTAGTGCATATGGTTTAAGACTAAGACACTATTTCGCCGGCATTTTCTATCCTCATCGAGTGCCCATTCGTGCCATTTGGCTCTACAATAATATTTTGTGCCGAAGAGGAAACATCTTTCAATTCTTTAGGAAACAAATGCGTAAATCAGTTTTCGGCGAAAAGGTAGCGACAGAAGATGTGTCCATTTTGGACAGACTCTGCGCTCAGTTCGCTTTAATCAGAATTGTGTGCAAACTATTCGGTGTTTACGGCGATCACAAGTACTGTAAGGTCTGCGGCATAAAAGTCATGAAAGACGGCTCCGACCAATCGGTTCGTTGTGTTCATAATTGTGGAGCCATTTATTGTTTTGATTGTTTTGGAAACACGAATAACATCTGTTCTGTTTGTATGAATCCAATCGATTACACAGAATTGGGAGAAATTAGTGAAGAACTCGACTCCAGTGAAGAAGACGTCGAATATGATCTCAAATATGAAGACTTTTTATACCAATACGAGGAGGAGTCTAAAAGTGATAGGAGATTAAGTGAGGAGTGGGATGTATATGATGCTGGTGCTTTTCAAAGGAGAGACTTGATTAAATTGGCATACAGAGATGATACCGTGGAAAAGGTGCCGCCAATTGTCTATTTAGTCGATGATGAAGAATATGACGCCGAGGATGAGTCTGAAGACTATCCGAAGTATTTGTTTAATTTGGAGCAAGAGTTGGGAATACCAGCCGAACATATCCTACTAATGAAACAAAACGCCAAACAATTAGTCGCCGAAGATATGGACAATCATTTTAAAGATAGAGTCAAAGAAGAAAAGTATTCCCAACTGAAGAGAGAGGACGACCAGAGATTGGTTAAGAACGCACTCAAGTTAGTCAACAGAGACAGAAGAAAATATATAAAAAAGTCCCAGAACAAATTTAATTGAACTTCAATTTATTATAATTTGATTTTCAATAATTAAATATATTATAATATTGTTTTCATTTTGATATTACATTTGTTTTACAATAAATATTACGAAAAGAAATTCTTTAAATCAAATACTTTTACTTTGTGTCGATTGAAGACAACAATTGATTGGATTTTGCGGTGATTTTCAATGAGTAGATAAATGTCAGACAAGTATTGATAGTTCCAGTCGTTAACAATAGTTATGATCACACTATGGATGTCCGACAGCTTTGATACACAATTGACCACAACTTGTGATAAGTTTATTGAAGATATCGACAAATATTGAAGTCGTGGTAAGACTTTATGAATGTCTTTGAAGAAGATCTCTTGGAATATGTGTTTAGTAAACACTAACTCCAAGTGAGTTAAGTTCGAACACATTTGCAGCGATTTTACCGAATATTCGTGAATATCGTTATCCGTCTGATTGAAGATTAGTTTTAATCGCTTTAATCGCCGGAAGTTATTAATTGACTCAAACAGTGTTTTACAAACTGAGTGTTTGACTGAATCGAATTTCAGGTCTAGAATTTCAATTAAATTAGAGTTCGTTGCAATAGATTTGAGACTATGTGGTAACAAATCGAGAGTCACCGTCTCATTAGGTTCTGGGAAATGAACAGGGTGAGAAAATCGGAAATACGGGTATTTATAGTAAATTTTCAACTTAATTATGTTTTTCAGTTTAAGGACACATTTGTTTATAAACTCAAACCTCTCTTTACAAACGTTTGTGAGAATTATTTCAATATTTCTGAGACTTTCCTTATTATAATCGATAAGATATTGAGTAAGACTTTGGTCGGAATGACAGCTAAAACACAATTCCTTTAATTGACGTAAAGCCTGACTTTGATTTTCGAGAATTGATGGGTTGAACTGGTAGTTTTCAAGATTGAACTGGCACAGTTTAGGGCAGCCATTTATAATATTGTAGTCATAGAGAGTGAGGACACTCTCATAGCGTTTCAATTTTGAGCCAAACTTATCGATGAATTTTCGTTTGGTCTCACAATCAATGCTTTCAAAGTTAAATACGATGTCATCTAAGAGATTGCAGTGCTCGATGACCAGGTTTATTATTTTTTCGCTTGTTTTCGGATCAATTTGAGTCTTGATGTTTATCCTTCTAATGTTAGGGCATTTCTTCAGCACTGTATCTAATGATTGAGTGGAAAATTTGCCGATACGATGTTCTTCATCATTCGTCACATCAAATAGATCCAATTCGTCGTTTGAACTGGTTTACATTTAAATAGTTGTTTAGAAAGCTGTTTGACTAGGTTGCAGTTAATGTCTTACCTGTGTGCGTCTAATGAGACGATAAGAGTGTATTGTTTTCGATATATTGTTCGCTGAAACTGTTTGGACACACTTTCGAAAGCGATCTTCTTATTGAATGACAAATAGCTTATTATAACTTGGCACAAATCATCGCAGAACCGGTGGCTGAATGAATCTCTTTCTATTTGTCCAGTGGTCGTCCAGTCCATAGCAGTAATTGATTCCATATTTTATGATAATTACAAGACTTAATACAAATTTTATTATTTATTGAAAACAAGTATTATTGCGATTAAATGTGAAATTCTAAGTAAATGACATCACTTAAACATTGAACATTGATCGCGTTCATATCAATTTTTGAACGTCATGTCTTAAAGTACAGACTCATTCTGAGCAATAATAAATAGTGCCTATGCATGAATTTATGACTATCATTTCAAGTATAAAACCTTAGTAAACCTTGGTTATAGTGTATGCCAATTTAAAATTTGCCATGTTTAAAGTTGTGAGCAATTGTTTGAAACAACTTTTGGTAATGTTCTTGTAAAATTTTAAAAAGGATATAAATTGATAATGTACAGAAAACCGGTTTGAAAGGTATCTCAAGGAAGTAATTGCCAAGGAAGGAATATGACTCGTAAGTTATGAGTTTGTAAACTTTTATTTGCAAATTCACTCAAACCTATTTATTAAAAAAAAGTTACTAACTCATAAATTAATTATAAATTAGCGATAAATTACAAACACTTAAAATTATTTTTAACGGAAATCTTTTAAATCAAAAACATTTTCATTTTGTCGGTTAAATATCTGAATTGATTTGATTTTCGGTCGGTTTTCAATGAGCACATATATATAAGACAGGTATTTATAATCCCAGTTATTGGACATAATTAGGAATAAAGTCCGAATTGATTTCAACTTTGATATCGAGATTATCATCATTTGTGTTAAGTTTACTGAACGTATTGATAAATATTGTAGTCTTGGTAAGATTTTCTCAATGTTAACAAAGAATATATCTTGGTAAATATGATTTGTAAAATACAAATCTAAATGAGTTAGATTCGGCCACATATCTAAACAATAGCAAGAATAGATTTCATTTTTATTAAACGATTCGTCAAATTTTAGTTTTAATCTTTTTAAATTTCGAAAATATTTGATAGATTCAAATATTTCCGAACATACAACTGCTCCGACACATTCAAAACTGAGTTCTAAACTCTTTATTGAACTACAAATTGTTCCAATATTTTTCAAACTGTTGTACATCAAAATAATTGCTTGATCATAATCTGGACCTTTAATGAAAGGGCCTGAAAAAGACTGTGGATTATGTCTGTTGTAACTCAAATAACCAGTATAAATTTTCAGCTTTACCATGTTTCTCAGTTTGAGCAAATAATTTAGAATAAACTCATATTGTACTCTAACAGTATCTTGCAAAAATAGGAGTTCAACTGATTTTAGACTTTGCTGATTGTTGTCAAAAACCCATTTTACAATTTTATCGTTCAGACGGCTATTTAGTGACAATTTCTTCAATCGTTGTAAAGCTATCCAATTCTGTATATCGATACTAATGCTTAATTGAGTAAATTTGAGCAAGTCAACATTGATATATTCTAAATTGGGAGCGAAAATTAAATCGCCATCGAATATATTGAAATTTTGATACTCTTTTATTCTTGAGGCAAACTTATCTAGAAACCTTTTCTTTGTTTTAGCGCTTATGTTATGAAAGTTGAAGGAAATAATTTCTATAGAATTGCAGTATTTGATGACCGAGTTCATTATCATTTCGGCTGTGCTCGGTTCAACTTGAGTCAGTAGTTTAAATGTTCTTATTTTTGGACACTTCTTCAGAATTGAATCAAATGATTGACTGTTGAAAAGGACGGGCTTTTCATTGATATTAAATTTATTAAATGGTTGCAATTTGATAAGTTTCTGGTATATTCTGTTTTGAATCAAGTAAATTTACATGTTTGTTTTATTTATTGATGTTACTTACTTATCGGTGTAACAAGTAGAAAGTGTGTATTGTCTGCAATAAATTGTTCGCTGAAATTGTTTGGACACACATTCAAATCGGATCTTCTCTTCAAATGACAAATAACTCAAAATATCTTCACATAAATCGTCACAAAATCTATCACTGAATGAATCGGTTGTGTGCTGTCCATCGATATGTGCTGTGCTGTCGTCCATATTATTTATCAAATTATTATTTTTCGAACTCTAAGTAACAAAACTTATTAATATTTGAGTCCTTTTTGAGGAAACTGCGATAAAATTGTGTCTATTTATAGGATTATTTCTTATGTTTTAACTTGCATTTGCCCAATGAAATTCCAAATTATTGCTGATAACTTATCGTTTGAAACGTTTATATTAAAAACATTTATATACACGTTTATATATGTATTTTATATAAATTGCGTTTATATATGTTTACTTAAACATAATTTTATAGTATTGTTATATACACTATTGTATTCTCAATATTATTATATGAGTACACCATAAACATTTCAATTTACTTTGAAAGACCGAGTTAAATAAACAACCTAAATTATTCGATATACACTTTATACTCTTTTGTGTTCCTAGGTGAATTCTGAAGAATCGAGAGATATGAACGAGCCAGGAATAAGATAGAATTCAACATTTATTGGGCAAAACAATTGCATAAACCATTATTTCAAATTATGCAAACAATTATATCTTGCAAATATCAGTTGTTTATAAATTAAAAATTAAAAGTAAAGCACCTTTATAATCATATGAAGATAACCTTATAACCCAATATAAGACTTATAATATTACTGATAGCTTATCATCAAATGATTATTAAAGGGCTTTGCTTGTTTACAATTGCCTTAGCTCCATCTTACTAATTCAAAATAAAAAAAATAAAGTTACTTAATGATATATAACTTTGTAGTCCTCTTAAAACTTGGTGAGTTTTTCAAATTGCACCATAACTATCTCATTTTAATATTACTTGGAGGGTCAGTTGGATTTTCAGTTTTTTATACGATTCATAACATTTTGCTGTTTTATATTCGATTAAAATTCAAATTATGCTTAATTTGATAGTAGAGTACAACTTGATTATAATTCCCACAATGAAAATAATTGTATATTAAACCTTTCACCAAATTATAGCCTAGATTTATGAACTTTATAAATTTGGCCTAAATCTTCGTCCCTAATTGGAATTTATTTTGAAACATTACTTGCATAAGTGTTGAAGCATATTTTCTCATTACTCTAATTGAACCAGCATCAATATTGTTTTCTAAAAGCCTTTTATTTGATAAAGTATTCAACAATTCTTCAAATTCTTGACGTTTTTATGTATTTTCATTTTTACTATTCTTATTACTTAAACATAAATTATCGAGTCAAAATAATGTAGATGAGTTAATTTTATTGGATCAGGGTGATGAATCAATTTTAACATCAGTCATACAATATTCATAACAATTATAAATTATTTGATCAATAAATGAACTTGATAAACACTTAAATAATTTGATATTGTTTTACACTGATTAGAATTTACATAATTCGGATTTGATTGTGTTGGCAAAAATATATAAATTTGGTGATTAACGATTCTGCTAGATCAAATCATAGAGGTTTTATTTACAAGATTATTCAATTTTTATTAATTAATTTATCCTTATAGGTTATGAAATTTTATTTACAAATTGGTTGCAGTTGTAGCAAGTGATTTTGAGCTCTGTACCTGGTCCCTGATCTTTTTAATAAATAACTGGCTAAAAGTTTCCCTGAATTGTCGACTCATCCCGCAATAGATGGCGAAATTCAAAGGAAAGCTCAGCATAATTATGAAGTTTGTGATCAGAACAGTGAGCTTTAGATATTTGAAATTCTCTTCGGGGAACGGTATGATCGCTGTGTTGGCCAAGACGTGGATGAGTGTGGCCACAGCCATCGGTATCTCAACCATCAAGAATACAGTGACCACAACTATCAACATATAAGTCGTTGAATTTGATTCTCGAATTTTCTTCGATTCTGAGTTTCGTTTATCTTTGAATAGCTTTTTGCGCTTTCGTTGAGCTTTCTATTTAAGCAAGATAAATTCATTATTGTTTTATTCATTGAATATGAGCTATCTAACCTTAAGAGCGATGAACAAAAATACATTGAGTACTACGAGTGCCAGACAGGGACCCACATTCACGAACAGAATTCGAAAGCCATAATAAAGCGGGTAATAAATGTTCTGGATGTCAAATGCCCACTCAGCCATTGTTTGTCCGCAACCGGTGTGTTGAGTGCCCTCCCATTCGAACTCAATTGACTCGTAGTAGGAGTCAGCAAAACGACTCAGTTGTGTCGAAAACGCCAATAAGAATAAAATGATGACTGCTCTGCTCACACGTGGAATTGTACACCAGGTCTTCGCCAAAACAGGATGGCATATATAAATGTATCTGGATTATAGAATGAAAAATAGCTGTAAAATCAATATCTCTTGAATTTTGAATAGACTTTGAAATGACATTTATTTGAATTTCGATTTAAGAATCATTCGTTTTGTATTGAATGCGATTTCAAGAAAAAGATCGCAAAATGTTTGAATAAAATACTCATATTTTAAATGTCGACTGACTTTTGATACTTTATATCAGGGGTTCGGAAGGTCCTCGACTTTAAGGGGATCCCTCGAACCAAAAAATTAGAGGATAGATGGGGTATTTTCCAGGCTCTTCAGAAAAAAATGCAGGGGAACAAGGTAAAAGGTTTTGCCTCATCTCTTCGTTAGGCAAAAAACACTAGGGGAAATTTGAGTTATACCCCTTCCGCACCTCTGTTTTATTAATATTAAATATATCTAGCATTTCGATTAAGATTTGAAAGAGTATTTTTAAATATTTTCTCAGTTCTTCTCGACGTAGGTATTCAAAAAGCGATCTGGATTAACCCGATTTATTTTCTAGAAATTTGCTAATTTCTTAGTAAATCATCTAGTTCTATCATCTTAATGCTAATAATTTGTTTATGAGTGCACTTGGTAAAATAACATCATCTTCAACATTTCTAATATCACATGAACTCAACATTTATAAGAGAATTGAAATTATAAATAAATGAAAGAATCATTGAATTTAATATTGAAATTCTTATGAATTCGTTCTTTTATTCTCTTTATTCAAATTCTTGACTCTTTTTCTTTGATTCGAAGAATGAAAAGGAATTTAAATCTTAAATCATATCTTAGTTCTGGTATTTTAAGCAAATATTTTCGCTGAAGAATAAGAGCGAAGAAAATACTTAGAATTTAATAAAATTTTTATTATAGAAGTCTTTATGAAAAGACATTTTAATTTGTGTTTTGATTACAGTCTTTACTATTGTTTGAAATCAAATATAGTTTTAACTCAAAAAATATTAGATTTCAGATAATATGACACAAAATGATTCTAATTTTGTTTCGAATCACTCGTAAACTCATATTTAATTGAAATGTCTTTTAATATAAACGAATAAGTTTTTACTGACTATAAAAGTCAAACTTTTTCAATCAGGATAAAAGATTTTGTGATTTTTTCATTTTACTAGCTTCTTTTACTATTATAAGATATAAGGAAGATCGCCTTGGATTGATGATGACATAAACACATCAGGGTTATTTTTGATAAAATACATGTAATACGTGATCTTTCTACACGCTATGTAATTTTCAAATATTTCTCTTTTGACTAGATATTTTAATATTCCGATCGTTGAAATGAGTCAAACCAAATAAAATGTTCTTTATTATCAACTTAGAAATTATCGATTTGCTGGTTAATTAGTGTTTACCTCTGTCCGGCCAGGAGTATAGTGAGCCAAATGGAAGCGGTATGGAAAAACATGGGAATCACTTCTGTCATTGAGGAGTAGGCATAACACGCAATTGGCGGGTGAAGTATTTGCTCGTGATAGCCAAGAGTGTACATGTAAAAATACCAGGGACTGGGGAATACCAGAGTGAGCATATCTGCCACAGCCATCGACAGTAGTACTAAGTTTGTGGGCGTTTTCATGTGTTTCTGTTTCAACACTAACACAATGAGAGTGTTGGCCACTAAAGTCAGTACCAAAAGGAAAGGCATAATATAGCCGTACATAACCATCGCGTATTCCAATGGCGTGGACTGTGTTATGTTGAATAGTTTGTGTAATTGGTCCGGATCACTATCGGAGCTGTTGATGTTATTGTCTGCCAGTGAAAGGCTTTCATTAAATGAAGTGATATTACTTGAGTTATGATAAAGTGATAGCGAAAGTGACCATAAATTGTGGCCATAAGTGTCAGTTTCTTGAATTGAGTCCATTAAACTGGGAGTTTGTGTGAGGTTTTCCCCGTTATTATCCATTAGTTATTAATTTTTATGTTTTGTTCCGAAAATTCTCGCTTTTGGTTCGTTTTCTTCTAAGCCAATGGTAGTTCTCACACAAACATCTATTATCTTATTGTTGAAAACTATTTGCTTGATTATTGTCTCAATTTATGTTATTTTCATTGAATGGTTTATTTTAAAATGTGTTGCATTTCTTTATAACTTCCATCAAATTCACTGATAATTCTGAGAATAAAACAAAATACAGTCTATTAACTTCACTTTTAATTTTTTTTATTTAGTTTAGCAAGGTTAGAATATGTGATATTAAAACTATCAAATTGAGTGACATTTTTATGAAAGATGTTTGGTAAAATTGGTTAAATATTTTTGACTATTATCATGGTTGCAACCAGGGTTGCGCATGGTCCTCGACTAAAGTGTCGGCCTTAAAATTTTATTATAATATTAAAAGGTGAGATGAGTTTGCCACCCTCTGTGCACCCTTGTTGATAATGAGGTTTTCAATGGATAATTAGATTCTTATTAAAGAGAATCTAATTATCTTAAAGCAGCAAAAAACACAAAGATTACTTTAGAAAAGTATTAATTTTAGCGTAGATATCTGATTATGAGCCTAGAGTGAAATTAAGTGCTATTTGAGAGTAGAAAATATTCTTGCAAAGAGCTTCCAGCCCTCGCAAGCGATAAGAAAAACGACAAATGTTCTTTTAGTGACAATTATTATTAAAGTAAATGAGGAATTATTTGAGAGAAATAATAAATTGAAGACCAGTTGAGACACTCGACGCTCATATGGGAACAGAATAATTAAATTTTTTATTTCTTATACTCTTTATTCCGTTATCAGAGTCTCTATTGAATTATTGAAACCTATATTTTATTACTTGAAGTCTACGAAAGTGTTTTGACTTCAATTTTGTTGATGAAAAGCAAAAGCCTTTTGTGATAACAAGAGTTCAAAAACTTTCTAAATAAAAAACTTTTGAAATTTTGTCCAGAGATGCGCTTAAAGTTTGCATGGCACATTGATTTACTCACATTCCCTTTATACTATCCATTTATTGAGCGATTTATCAATTTTAGCGAGGCACTTTAATAATTGAGATATATTTTGCTTCAAAATCTTAGCCTTTGTTAGGATGTGCGCATCCCTGCTCATTCATTTTTTTGTGGAACATTTATTATTTAAAAGAATATTCTATTTATTATTATATGTTTTTCTTTGGTATTATTTGAAATTGTATTGAATCGGAATAAAAGAGTGGATTTTCAAAGAACTGCTGAAAATCTGTGAAAAATGATTGCTATCAACAGATTTTGTGCTCCGTTTCCTTCACTTATTCTGTGCTCTTATTCGCTACAAAATTGATATTTTTCTGGCGATTCCGACGGGATTTTCAGCACACAATCCACTATTGATTATTAGATTCCGATCGCAAACGACTAACATATTGTGTGATAACACAAAACAGATTTATCATAATTAGAGTAACGACTCCGCCGTGAGTTTAATTCGTTCTAGTAATATACTCTATCAACTCTAGCGAGGGTATATTCAATACTGCATTTCAACCTTTCCTAAAGCTTTCAGCGATCAATCTCTATACAACTAGGAAAAAAATGTAAAATTGTCCAAATTGGTTGTTGAAAACATAAATTACTTAAAAGTATCGAGCTAGTCAATTTATATAATTGTAAAACATCAATGTGAATCAATGAATAGTCGTACATTTTGGACTTTAAGACTTATTTCTGACCCTATAATTTTGCAAAAAGTGAAACGTTTCATTAAACCTTATATTATATGCAAGATGTTCTTTTAGTAAAAGTTTGAAATTATCATTAATAAAGTGGAATTTAAATAAATGAATTTAAGTAGACAAACTTTCATAAAAACATTGTAGAATGATCTAAGAATTGTATCTAAAGTGTAATCTAAAAGCCTTCTTATAAGTGGATTATTGATGAAAACATTTTTTCTAAGAAAATATTTGACTAGGCAAATGATATTAAATAAGTATTTAGTTTAGTTTACTATTAAGGTTCTTAAAGTGTCAATTCGATAGCAACTTGAAAGTTGCATGTCTATTAATATTTTGGCAAGCTGA
>JAQGCS010000499.1:0-21887 GCA_034702105.1 Fuscozetes fuscipes
AAGCACACGATCCAAAAACATTTTAAAACTAAGCATGCTAAATTAGATGAAGAAATTAATAATTTGAATATAATTGAGTCATAGTCATAGCCTTAGTTGATCGACCTTCACTGAAGAGAGGAATAATAAGCAGATCATTTAAAACAAATAACTCGAAACTTTAGTTATATGTACATAAAATCAATGACAAAAAGGTTTATTATTAATAAAACATTTGTATGTTTCATACTTTAATCATTTAAGTGAAACTTATTGTCTTCGCTCTCAACCTTGTTAATTTTGTTACAATTTATATGAATATAACGGTGCACATGAACATTCAATCATTCATTGTTTTAAGCTTTGCAACTATCTTGCAACTCTGATCTACTCTGCTCATAGCATAAACAGAGATGTTCCTGGGTGAATTGAGAGAAAAAAAGTTTTGGCCATAGATGTATTGTCTATTACTTTGATCCAAAACTTTTTCTTTTGCCCATTTTACTTTAAAAAGCCTCTTTTATTATGTTATCCTCAACACATGTAAACCTGAGGTATAGCGGAAATAGTAGTTCTCAGAGGAGAGAAGAGGCTAACCTCAATAGGATTCGAACCCGGTAATTTGAGGCTCAATGGATTAGAGTTTTGATGTCTCAAAGCACCAAAATCTACGGAAAATTCTCAAAATACCAAAACACGAAAAAATCAAAAGAAATTTCCTTCTTTATTTGATACCGAACTATAATAGAATGTATTATGAACAATCCATTGCTTGTATTCATAATTAAGATAGGATCTGAACTATAGCATGCTTAGATTAGAGTAATCGTTATTTGGTATTTTTGCATTTAACTGAAAACTGAGTATAGAGTATAGAATTGGGGTTGCTATATTTTTCGAAATAATGGAGTTTATGCTTGGTGTTAATCAATAATCTAGATGCTTTTATACAATCCGAACGCAGTGTACTTAATGTTCGTAATAGACTTAAGTTTATATTTTTGTGATTTAAATATTATTATTATTTATTAATTGATTATGGTGCGTAACACTAAAAATTCTTCAAACATCAATAAACATGTGTTCTGGTAACAAATTTAAACATATTTGAAAAACTCTGGTAAGATCCCTGGTAAATTTAAAATAATTCATATTTTAATATTTAGTGAATGCAGCATCCTGGTATTCTTTACTTTAAAGTAAACCCTATCCTTGAATTCTAGATATTTTAAATTATTCATGTTTTTCATATGAAAGATCATTTTTCATTAAAATTTCTGTTTTGACGAAAATAACAGCGAATAACAATTTATTATTCGATACAATAAATGCCATTTTGAGTCTCTTCTGTAGCTTTAAATTAAAATTTTAAAAAATGTCTCAAATTTATGACACAAATGGAAATTAAGAAGTTTTGCTACAAAATAACACAAAAAGTATAGAACTCTAACTCTGTGGCAGAGTTTGAGTCCCAGACCTTCCAGAAAGACTTGTTTTCATTAAATTCTGGTTTTGAATCAAACATTTCAATAGTCTTCTGACTTAATTTCAGAAAAATACTGTAAAGAAGTCATTTTCTGTTCAAATAAGTGGGAAATCATTGAATGAATTCTTATCAATGAGGGAAATGTGAGATAAGACTCATCGCTCAGTAATTGACTCGTAATCGAAGTCAAACTGACTCTTGAATTCATTAGTCAAACATTTATATCGAGGCTTAAATTTTATGGTTTTTTCCATTCGATGAACATTTTATTTGTTTAATATTCAATATATTTAATACATTTTTAATTCAATAAATAAATCACAACTTTTTGTGAGAAACACAAACGCAAAAAGAATAAAGTATTGCAAGTATTGCAAGTTAACACTTACTCCACGTATGTTCCAATAGCCCAGGACTGGCACTTTTGATGTCATTTCGTAAAGAATTAAAGACAACAAAACCTAATTTAATAGCAATTCAAACAAAATGACTTATTGGCGACGAAACCGATTCTGAACAAACAGTTTATCAGTTGACTGGCTATTAAACAAACTGTATTTGAAGGCCAACTAAACTGTTGGTAACCAAAGTGCTGCTGATGTGAAGACTGCGCTCTCACTCTCTCTCATATCATAGAAGTCGACTAAACTCTCGTCCCGTTTCTCACGTGTCTATCATTTGGTTGCAATGTTTACAAAATGTTTTAAATTTTTCTTTACCATTGGCTCTAGTTCATTTCTGATTTCCTTACTTTAATGGCTGTCTTTTGATTAATTTTTCGATTAAAGTGAGTCAACAATTGTCAGCAAACAATCATAACATAAAATGTCGAAACTAATCACACAATTAAACAAATCCTTTGCAAAGATTTCTTATAAATACAATCGCTTTCAAAATTGTCGCCCAATTTGTGTCTCTTCAAAGCGATTTAAAAACACTGACAATAATGACAACAATAACAATGAAAATCATTCCAATGATAATAAAGATGATGGCAAAACAAGTATTGAGCAAGCACAAATGGATGAACTTAAGTTGGGCCCCAATGAGGGAGTTTATGACCCAACAACTGATCCCTTCATTGATTCGAAATTATTACAATACAAATATCCTCAATATTTTACGCGAAGACTCAAAAACTTGGGTTTGAAACGAGCCGTCAAAATATTTAAGGACGATATGAGTCTTCTAAAAGAGGGAAGAATTCATAGAAGACCCGACGAACAGCCCACCCCTTATCAGGTGGACATTGCCATTTTCGGCGGAGGTATTATCGGTGCAAGCATTGCATACTTTCTCAAAGAGAGAGCACCGAATAGCTTTTCCTGTGCTGTTATAGAAAGAGATCCAACTGTAAGAGTTCCAGGTTCTTATTAATTTCGATTTCAAATGAACTCAAATATTGTTATATTCAGTACAGGAGAGCGTCGACTACTCTCTCCATCGGAGGAATACGACAACAATTTTCACTCAAAGAAAATATTTTGATGTCTATGTTTGGAATGGATTTCCTCAGAAATGTTAGAAAGCATTTAAGTGTTTTAGATCAGGAACCCCCTGACCTCTGCTATCACCCCCACGGATATTTAGTTCTGGCCAAAGCTGCTGGAGCTGAACAACTCATTGAAAACCATAAATTACAGACAGAGTTAGGCGCTTATGTTGAGCTCTACACCCCAGATAAACTGAAAGAGAAGTTTCCCTGGCTCAACGTTAATGATATAGTCATTGGCTCATATGGTGTGCAAAACGAGGGTTGGTTTGATCCCTGGTCTCTACTGATTTCTCTGAAAACAAAAGCTGAAACATTAGGCGTGGAATACCGCCATGCTGACATTCTCGACTTCAACCTCAAATCCCACCACAATATGGGATTATTCGACGAAAGCGGAGACGAGAGACAAACTGTTAACCACGTTATCATTAGAGAACCCGATGGAACAGTCAAACAAATCGAGTTTGCCTTGGGAATAGTTTGTTGTGGTGCAAACTCAGGGTACATTGCTCAAAAGCTCGAATACGGCAATAAAAGAGGTTATCGTTCTCTTGCACTTCCAATAGAGCCCAGGTATATACAATACACAGTGTATGTAATGGCGATTCCAAGTAATTTTGACACATATTTAGAAAACGATACGTTTATGTTTTCAACTGTCCTGAGGGGCCGGGAATCGATTTCCCTCTTCTTATTGATCCGTCCACAATGTTTTGTAGGAGGGAA
The DNA here is from genome assembly GCA_034702105.1 of Fuscozetes fuscipes. Lineage (NCBI taxonomy): Eukaryota > Metazoa > Arthropoda > Arachnida > Sarcoptiformes > Ceratozetidae > Fuscozetes > Fuscozetes fuscipes. The sequence goes on from JAQGCS010000499.1 coordinate 3,687, forward strand.
GGGTTGGGCGGAAATTTCATTTGTGGCCGAAATCCTGATGAGGTAAAGATATGAACCTCTTTTTGAATTTATTTATTAAATGCATATTCCGTTCAGAGCGAAGAACCGGATGTCAGCAATTTAGATGTCGACTACTCTTACTTTGATTCTCATATTTCGGATCAATTGGCTCATAGAGTACCCGCTTTCAAAGATTTAAAGCTGAAAGGTGCTTGGGCCGGCTTTTATGAGTACAACACTTTCGATCAGAATCCCATTATTGGCAGAGATCCCTATTACGGGAATATAATCTGGGCCACAGGTTTTAGCGGACAAGGAATACAAATGGCGCCGGCAGTCGGCAGAGCCATTCAGGAACTGTTATTCGACGGCAGATATCAAACCATAGATTTGAGTCGATTTTCTTTGGACAGGATTTATGAGGGAAACCCTTTGAGAGAAACAAATGTCTTCTAAAAATATCAAACTTTTATTGTTTTCCTAATATATTATTCAATTAAAAATTAGTTAAATCCTATCAACTAAACTGATTCCGATTATCTCTGAGCTCCCATTGGAGCGAATATGTTTCCTCCCTGTTTGCTGGCGGCCCGGGAGGGACTGAAACCCAATATCTTTTGGATATTCTATTGAATGGAATAATAAAATTAGAAAAGTGAGTAAACAAAATTGAGACAAATAAGACCTGTCTTATTGACATTGTGCACAAAATGTAGAGAAAAATGAATGAACAGTCGGTGAAGTCATCGCCATTAAGGTTTCGATGGGACAGACCCTGAATCAGTGAAATCGGAACAAATGGCAGTTTTGCGACCACTCGACCATCGAATCTGACGCACAGAATATTAGTTTTGGGCCACACTTTACTTTTTATTATCAATACTTACATACTATTAAACATTGAAAGCAATGCAGTGAATGCGAATCCGATGGCAAACATTGACTTCATTTTAACCAAAGAGAGGTCTCGATTATGATTCTTAAGCTTTTCTTCTTCGCGCTCCAACTTCTTCTTCATCTGTTTGTCGTTTGTCTCTCCAATCGTTTCTTTTCTTTTCTCCACTTTTTTGTAAAACAAAATTTCAAAATCACTACGTATTTGATATGTGGTCATTCTTGTATTGCATGATATTCTGATTTTGTGGCAAAAATGACCTTTTTTCAACAATACTCACATCGTTTGCACTGTCGCTCGACTTCAGCTTTTAAGCGCTTGTATTTGTCGGTTCGGTATACCATAAGCCAGGTCAAACCTAAAGTCATAATTTAATATCAAATGCAAACAAAACCTATCGATTAAATGAGACCTTCGCCTAAAAGTGCCGTAAATATTGAAATGAAGACAATTAAGATGCCGTCCGCCCACATAATCACTCCACTCGTAAAATAAGCTTGCTCAACTTCAAATTTATTTAAATGAAAAGAAAAATTGTGGCAAATGAGTTGGTAAAAGCAGTAATTTGTATATGATTGTATTTATGATTTAATGATGCATTGCAGCATTGTCACCTTCTCATATTATTATTGGTCATTTAAATTTCCTCATTTACTCACATAATATACGTCTATCGAGTGATTAATAATTTAAGTTTAATTTTTACATTTATTCAATACAATACAAATTGATAATATGCCAAATTATACCTTGTTTGAACATTTTTAAAATGAGTTTAACGAAAGTTAATTATTTTGGGTTAAGCTTGGCAATTAGAAAAAGTTCAAAATATTTTTAGCCCTTTAATTGTAACAGAGTTTGTGAATGACTGCAGACTTACCTGTTTTGTAAACAAACAAAATGTAAATAATTGAATGCATTTTCGTTGTATTTGTGATCAAAATATCCATTAATTTATTGCTTGAATTCAATGTTTGGTTCATTTTATACAACAATTGTTTTATCGTTTCTCAGTTTAATCATTAGTTTATTGATTTTATCATTAAATGTGATTTATTTCGATATTGATTTGTGATAGTTTGCAGGTTTATTTTCAATGTATCGAAAACTTATGGCAATAATTGTGAGAATAATTTGAAAACAAATTGAATTAATTCGAGTATTAAATGGTTTAGTGTTTTATGTTATTTGAGATCTGTTTTTATCGTTTTTATTCTCTTCTATTAATAATAAGTATTAAGTTTTGACAAATATTTTAATGAAGTTTTAAATTACAAAAAAGTATTGAAAGACAATCAATAGAAACACTTTATATAAAATATGAATAATTCTGACGAAAGACCAAATGATAAAACAAATGGTGGAACTGATCGCAAGACTTGGATCAGTTTCGATGAAAGGCGTAATGATATTGAAATTGTAATGCCGTCCAATTCGGTCCAAGAGAGCAGTTGTGCGACAATAGAGCCGACGAACTCAATTCAAATCAGTGATCACATCAAACGAAACCCTTCTTCTTCTCCCGCTTCCAAAGTGGCAAATATTTTACCTCAAAATCCAACGATTAGTGCAAACATTATGTCGAATATCGAAAGCAATAAAATTGTCGAAAAAAGTTTTATCACAAATAATAACATCGAAATGAATGGGGAATCCAGTAATGGAAACAAAAATAAGACCTTGCAAAACGTCTCTCTCAAAGAAGTTAATAACGACATCCAAACCGTTGAATGTAACCATAATTTTCCACAAAATAACGGCTTTTGTCAGTAAAATGTTTTAATTTAAGTGACTTTTAATTAATTGTAATTTTATTGAATTGTTAGCGAACGGTGATGTAATCGTAACAGTATTGCCGGTGAACGACCACTGTTCTTGGCTTACCCCCGCAACTTTCAAACCAGAATTGGTTCCTGAAGAGTTAATGGCTCAGTCTCTTTCAGTAAGCTTCTGATTGACTTCCTTTTAAATTACTATTATTATTGAAATTAAATATTTTGTTTATACAATCGTTTGTTACAAATTGATTGAACAGTTGTTTAACTAAATGCTCTTTTCATACTTGAATTGACAACAGTTTAATGTCTTCATCATTTGATTTGCGACTTTAGTAGAGCGAAATCCTTTTAAAATTATAATAATTTGAAAGTATTTTTATTTGTCTTTAGTTAACAGTTGAAGACTATGTGTCAGCCATTCAAGTGTTGGTCAATGATTTGCGATTCAATCTCTATATAACTCTTTACAAACGTTTGCTCGTAATTTGGATCGCATTAGGATTTGTCGTACTGTTATCCCTATTATTTTCCGGAGTCAAAGGTCTGCCACTTTTTGTTGGAGGAGTACTTTGGCTCATAATCAATGCATTCGGAATATTTGCATCGATGTATTGCAAAGTGAAAGTACGAAATCACCCTTTCTTTGAATATTATATCATTTGTTTATTTATCTATATTTGTGATCCGATAGCTCTACCACTTGTTAGAGAGATGTATATCTCAAGTTAATGGAATGCTATACAAGTATAACATATTGTTGGGCGTTGACGACAGGGGACACATATCTTGCCATAAAATAAATCTGGTTTTCGTATATTTTGATGTCTCGTATTGTATTGTAAGACAATTCCTTTGAAATTCAATATTTGTTTTGCTTAAACTCTAAATTTGTTTGAATAGAAATTTCTGAAAGATATGCTCGAAAATGAGAATCAGCCGACAATTCCCAATCAGAGCGTCTCGCCGTCCAATTCAATGGATGTCTCGCGAATGGATATAAACGCATCGGATATAGTAATCACTGGAACTCAGCCAAAATCTTTATCACAAAAAGAGGTATCATTTGCTTTGAATGCTTTTATCTTCGTTTTAAATAAATATTTATCCAAAACTCAGAAATACGCGGAAAAACTTCTGCTGAGATATAGCCAAAGATGGGTAAAAGACTTCATTCGTCGCAAAATGGATCTGAATATTCCGCTGCATTCAGATGCAGCCGGTGTTGGCATAACTACTGTTCCGTCCACTCCTCGCCACTGCAGAACATCTCGTTGTTTGTGTCAGTTTATTGAAGAACATCTCAAATACAAGCCTTTAACTCAATGCAGTTTAACTGAACTTTTTATGTAAAATCAATTTTATTTACATTTTCGCGCATTAAGTCTTAGTAATGATTTTGCAATTCGTCAAAAAATGGATGAGTAGATCACTTACTCACAAATTCCCAAGTTATTATTCGATGCAATTCTTTGCACGAAAATATGGCATTTCTTTTGATTGTTATCTCATTTGTGATATTTATAGACATAATGTTTTGATTAGTATTTTTCGATAATTTTTTGTGCCTTTAAATTATGTATTATTATTGGAGTCGGGATTTCATTTGATTTATTTTTATAGACAAACATTTAAATCAATTTTTTAGCGCTTTATTTATGAGAAACTAATAAATTAATTGAAAAATATTTGCTTTCGAAATAATTTTATTTAAGAATCAATTGTCGGAATATAAAGATAAGTATAACATATATTTTCAAACTTTTCGAGTGAATATCAGAACTATTTTAGATAACTATTTGGTAAACGATTTTTCGATTTATACTTCTTATTAAACAATTGTCTCTCTTTTGATAATTTCAATGAATAAGAGTAGTGTTTAAGAACTGAGGCTCTCCTTATCGAACATATACTCTCCCAGTCCCTGTCCAACGCGACGCAAATTAGTGATGTAATCAGCGATTTGCTTTATCGAATCGACCTGTTCTGTCAAGAAGTGTACCTCCAAGAAGTCGCAGAACTATACAAGTGATCGAATTAGTAATTCGCAAAATACAATACAATTGCTTATAGTTTCAAATAACGATCATATTTCAAATGGGGTATCAAATTCACCCATCGTTCAATTATATTGGATAACAATGTATAACAAGAATTGAAATTCTGACCTGTGGATCTACATGTCGAGCACCAATGGCGTGCAGATCCAGAAGTGCCTGATTAACAGTTTTCTCCAATTCAAGTGCGGCTTCCATTGCTTCCAACCCGTTATTCCACTCCTGCTTAGAAGGCTTAACAATGTCTTGCAAAACAATACGACCACCGCGTTTGTTCTGATATTCCATGAACTTCTGAGCGTGCTCCCGCTCCTCTTCAGACATTTTCTTGAAGTATTTGTGAAATCCAGGCAGAGCCACATCGTCGCGATCGAAATGATAGGCCTTAAGATAATATGATGAGCACTAAATTGCCAGTCATTAGACATTATCTAAACTCACCATTTGTTGGTAGACATAGGAGGCATACAATTCCAAATTGATTTGTTTATTAACGCCCGCCTCTGTCTCCTGATTGAAGTTCTGTCTCACTTGACTTACTTTCGACATCTTTTCAATAGATCCAAACGATTAGAATCTCAACAAAATTGAATCAAAATTCAAGAATAGAATATATCTCTGTTTTGATAAAAAAGTGATGAAATGAGAGAATTCGTGAGTTATTCACAAATCTATTGAATTAATAATTTTTTTTAATTATCAATTAATTAGATTTAATTCAAATAAATTAGAGCTGAAAATAGAGTTGATGTCCGTTCAAACACTGTTGACGCAAAACATCAATTCTTTGATGAAACGCAAAGCACAGAATGAGTTTATATACGTTCAGTGATGCACTTGTATTACAACATGTATATTTTAAGGGCAGAGTACATCACAGAATTCTCATTCGCTTTGATAGGGGACTCAGTAAACGCAATAGGATTCTGGAGGAGGGGCCGCATACATTCTGTGCATAGCACTGCACTGTATAGTTTGCGATCAATTTTCACAATTCACCCAATGATTACATTTATGCGTATTATTATTGATAGTGTGCAGCACAATTTGAAAGTTGCTTTTTCATTAAACTTATTGTTAGTCAAACATAAGAACTTTGCGATAACTGTTCAAACAATTAGTGAATCACACTTTTGAAGTATAAGTTTGTGATCAATATTTGTCATATATTCATATAAAAGTTCATGTGATGTAAATCGAGATCAGTTTAACATTTGTAATGAAAGGAAACACTAATTGGTTGCAAAAAATAAAACTATAATAACTAACTAATACTGTATTATACTTATTATTTAGTGAAACAACATTTTTCTCAAATTAGAGGAAAAATTGTTATTTATTTGAATATATGAGTGAAATGCATAAAATCCTAATGAAAACATTACATCATATTATTCACTAACAATCTGTTAAAAACTGCTCAGAAATTGTTTTTAACAAACAGTGAAAGTTTTTTTTGTCCAAATGATTCATTGAAATTATTAAATTCGTAGCACAACTTCACTCTATTGTTAATTACGACACAAAACTGATTAATAATCAAATGAATGTTTAAAATCTTTAAATATCTGAAGTTTATTGAATTCGATGTTTTTTGAAATATTTCATTTTAGGTGAAAATATTGTTTGTTAAGCGACCTTGTTGAATTATTCAAAATTTGTGTTTGTATTTTTATAACTCAATGTATGAGATAACAAGTCTATAGATTTGTTTCGATAACATTAATTAAATTGGGGTGAATTGACAAAAAGAATTGAATTCAAGGTCAAACGAAAAGATGAAAAATAAAGGATCAAAATGATTGTAAACAAAATTAAGAAATTTTCATATAATTTATCAATGCCATTATGATCAAAGATTACCAATCAATAATTAATAAAGCCTTCAAAATACAAGTATAGAAGTTTACACTTCAACAAAATTGAGGCTCATTTTTATATAAGAAAAGTCTCAAAACTATTTATTATTGAAAATCTGTTTTTGAAATGATTACGAATTTCCACTCTTTTATCAAAAAATAAATTTCGATATAAAGTAATTAAAAATTATCTAATTTTAGAAAAAATACAAAGGTCAAATTCAAGAAACTTAGGATCAAGTGTGCATTAGTAATGCTTGAATCATGATGATTCAATCATCCTGGGTCTAAGCCCCACTTTGTTCAAGGAATTTGAGGGATTATATCGAGGTACTTATAGGGACTATAGCAAAGTTCATTTATGAAACATTCAAAATAATGTGAAGTTTAATTAAAATCAAAAATGTTCATTTCATATATTTTCCACTACATTTACGAAGTATGTAGTATATAGTTTTGTCGTTCTATCCCACCCCGTGGCTGTCAGGCAAGGAGGGATGGCCTATGGAGTAATTCTTTGAAGAATGATGAGATTGAGAATAACCTGGAGATATGGCTTGGAGAGAGATGGGAATATCATGGAATATGGAATATATTGGAATGGAAATAGACGCAGGATGTTATAGAGATATGTCTTATAATTTATGTCTATGGGAAGGAGCAATTATTGGACTAATAGATCCTATGTTAAATCTATGTGAGAGGTATATTCTTATTCTACCATAGACAAGCAGTAAAACGGCCATTTTAGATCGAGATTTCAATTTGGTAATTTTATAAATGTTAAATATATGAGAAGTCCCAAGTTTTAAATTGATGGATCCTGCAAACTTTTAATGGGAAGATTTAGGTATAGGTAACCTAGATTACATAATAGGGTAATCAAAAATGGATATAAAACGGCCATTTTTGATGGGGATTTTAATTTAATAAAAATTCTTTTAAAAATTAATAAATTGTGTAAATGTAGTGGTGATTGAGTTTGAACCGAACTTGTTTAGAAATTAGTCCAAACTCAATATTTGTGTCATCCAAATGTCTTTCAAATGATTTAAGGCTTAAATTTGAAATTAATGTTATAAAGTAAAAAAATTAATTGAAGTGAAAGTAAGTTACAGTTCACAGCAATTCTTCGAGAGTTGAACGCATTTGTATTTCAAAATGAAAAGATACTTGGAATAATACGATCTGTTTTGCATTGTTCCATTTTGTATGTTTAATACAAATTGGAACAGTGCAGAACAGAGCGCAATGAGTATATAATTTATCGAAACCATTATTTTATCGGAATTTAATACTTTTATATTAATTCTTATCACTTTTAAATCGAGGGTCACTTTTTAAAGTTAGTGACAATTATCAAAATTAACACTAAAAAGTATTTAATTTCTGGATATTTTAATCAGCAGTGGGCACGAGGGTCATAGTCCAGACACAGCCAGTCCAGCTTTTATCTTAAACGAAGTGGCAATTTATTTAGGTTTTTTGGGCTACCCTGAGCGGTAAAATCATCAGAGCTATACTATCCTAAGTTCTGGTCGAGGACCTTGCCATCTCTGATTTTAATTAATTAAATATGTTAAAACTCTACAAAAACAAATGTTTTCAAGGATTCTGCGATCGATTGTAAATAATGTTTGACTTAAAAACTATAAAAGAGTTGAATTCATAAATCATTTCAATTAATTTTGTTTCGAAACACATTTAGTAATACTCTATAAATAATTTGCCCTCAAATTAATTGAATGATTGAGTTTACTTGTAATTAACAATTATTCAATTATATAGAGTCAGTTATGTTCGTATATTTTGGCCCTATTTATCCTGGCAATACTCACATAATATAAAAGTATTTTACAGCTCAAAGGTTTTATCTTTAAAAGTATTAAGGCAACATTTTTAACCAAGCAAAAGATTTGTATGAATTCTTTTAAATGAATTATAAGATACTTTTATTAAAAATTATTGTACACAAAAGTATAATCAAAATAAAGAATGTCTTACTTCAAGATTTGGTGACTTTTTAATAAAACGATGGCTGCAGTGATTGTCCCAAATGTTAGTTAACTTAAGTGATGAGACTCTACCCGAAAGTCGCGTCACTTTCAATAAACTAAACATTTTATAAGATATCAAATTTTTAAGTCAACAAATTATTTTATCAAATTTATTATCATTTTATAGTTTATTCAATATTCACATTCGATTCAAATATTTCCAAATCTAAAAAAATGAACGCGCAAACAAACTTTGACACTTAGACACAATTGACTCTTGCCAATGAAAATTGGCCATTACTCGATAAAATTACAATTTTTACATTTCATTTGATTTATTTAAAACGATCAAAATTAAAATTAATTTGATTTTTGAGTCTTGGAATTGAATGGTTGGAAGGGAATGATTTGAATGGTGTAATGAGTCTTCTGCCACTCATCAAAGCTATATTGACTTCGCATATAAAATAAATACCAGAAGCGGTACACTACATAACATCTCAACAGTGTAATCCAAAAAACCATTAAAAATAAGATGGTTCGGACCCAATTGTTCGTATTGTACCACCAAATTATGAAACTCAAAAGAGTCAGATGAATTACATTCATTGTTCGGACACATAATTCCTCGATATCCTCCCAGTCCTCTGGAGTCTCTTTTAAATATTGGAAGTAACCCTTCGGAACAGCATTAGTTGAATATTTAAACCCACATAAAGAACAGTTTGACTGAGAGGTCAATTCCAGCCATTTCTCTATACAACACTTATGAACGATGTCTGTCTTACATTCACAACTCGGGATCAGATCATCTCCTTTTTTTACCGAGCTCTTCAGACATATTCTGCATGTCTTGTCAGCCATTTCCTCGACTCAATATTCAAACGAAATTCACAGATGTAGCAAGTTCATTCCCAATAATATATGAAATCTCGAGAATAGCATTTACCAAAACTATTGAATTCAAATTCAAATTTTAATTTCTAAACTTCACATCAAATCCACAATTCGATAGTCATTTGAACAAAACATAAATGGATAGAATTAGAGGTGAATACCACCCAATGTTTCCAAACTAAGGTATTATTAGTTAATTGTATTTCTCTTTTTAAGGTTTGAGTGGAATCAATAGGAAGGAGGCCTATAAATCTGCGACAACTCCGGACTTAATGAAGATAATAAAAGACATGACACCCAAAGATATTGTGCGAAATAAAAAGGTGGAAGAGTTACGTCAATTAAGTCCACAAATGAGTCCCAGTTCAAATGTTGTCAATGTTAATCTTGGTGTGAAGTGTGCGCCAAGAAACAAGGCAGTCACAATCCTTACTCACACAGTTTCTGTTCAGACGGTATTCCTGTAAAATTATTTAACTTTGGAGTAAAATTTGTTTTTAAACAGGAGGCGCCGAACAACGAAGAGACTGCTGTCCGGAGCACTCGATCCGTTGAAACTCAAACCGACAAAGTTATGCCCAATTGCTGTCGAATAATGTAATCTTTAAATACAAGTTTCATATAAGTTTCAAATTAACAAAATTTTATTCGAGATTAAACACATTTATTCAATAAAAATATATGAAATTCAATCAAAACTAATAACTTATCGTTTGATAAATGTTTAGAAAAGTGTTAATCATTTACTAATGAGAACTAATATCAATGCAGACGACAGGCTCTGATCAATAAAAGAATTAGAAGAATAAAAAGCGGCGAAAGAACTTCCGAATGAGTCATATGTTTTTGTCCCTCGAGTTTGAAACACAATAAAAGTTTAGCTAAAAATATGAGTAGTATTTGATTGAAACTCCAAACAGCTCTGAACAAGGCCATTTTGTATTTGCCGTCAATGTATTGACGAATAAATACAATTACACAAAAATAGCCCAGAAGAGCGTCGCACACAAACAGGGGTGAGTGTACTGACCACCAACTCAGCCAATCCTCACTCACTATGTCATCTAATTTCAACATTAAGAGCACAGAATAAACGAAAATTGATAACAAAATCATCTGAATCTCGAAAAGGGTTATTCCCAACCATTTAATTATTTCGTGAAACGTCAGAATCATTGTCAGAGTCGGTACTGTTGTCTATACTGTTATCGGAAACACTTCTTTGTTTGAGTTGTTGTTCTTTAAACTGTTTTTTCAAATCTCGAAGTTTTTCACGACTTTTGTCACGTTTTGAGACTCTGTTTGATATCATTCGCTGTCTCTGAGCGGAGACACTCTGATCGCCATTAATGAGATCATCCAATTTATTTTGCAAGAGCTGTCTGGCGATCACCCTGTTCCTCTGTTGCAGCCTATCTTGGTGACACTTTACCACAATTCCTAATTCAATATATATTTGTGTTAATGTGCAAGAGTTAATTAATACAATTGAAACCTGAGGGCAAATGAGTCAATTGGACACAATTGGACAGTTTGTTGACGTTCTGACCACCCGGTCCACTGCCGTGAATAAACTCTTCGTTCAACTCTTTTTCGTTGAGAACTGGAACCTTTGATTTGTCGATTTTTTGCTTATTAAGTGAACTATTAGTCGAAAAATTGAGCAAAATTTGATGAAATACTTGATTTGATTCAATCAAATAACTTTTGGCTAATTTTTGTATAATTGTTGACATTTGATTCAAATCAAAGAATCGGATCAATGACTAAATTAATCGCTTTTTGTTGAGAAACGAAACGCCTTTCTGTTAACGAAACCAAAATTACAAACAAATTGAAAACAAATTCATTGGTTTTGTATTCATTGCGTAAGAAATGTAAACAAATGGTTGATATATGAATGAATACTGTACCTGGTAGAAAAATGTTATGTCTTTGTCTGACTTTAAGTGTCTGTTTTTGTTGAACTCTTGTTTGACTCGATTGACGTAAAACTGTCTGTCGGTATATATTAATTGATTTGAATATTTCAATAACCGCTTAAATAGATTTAATTTATCGATACGTGAAATACCAGTCATTATAGTGAGAGATGTTTTCAATACAAATGTAAGCATTGAATCGATAGTCGGAAGTGAGTCTTAGCGTCTGATCCGATGGTTAGGCGCATGTCTTCCCCACTCAGAATGAGTCTGAGAAACCTATCGATGTATTTATAAATTCCTATAAATACTATATAATTATCTCAAATGCTGTGAATGTGTTTTAACTGACAATTGAGACAAAATTTTTTCATTTGATTCAAAATCAAATCAAATGTATTGAATGAATGGCCAGAAGTTTGGTCGCAATATGCGCACAGATCGCAGTCTTGTGTGAATGGATGTGCAGAGGAAGGCCTGCATTGCAATCATTAGTCACTAATTGTATTGATGTTCACCTGAATTGCATGTAATTATGTAAGAAATGGTCGGAATGTGATCTTCGATTGCAATCATTGCTTCCAATCGATGCCAATAATATTTGAATCAAATTTTGAATTAGTTTTTAGTTTAAAGTGATTTGAGTGCAAAATATTTTCCAATCGATTCACTGCTTATTATAATTGCAATCAATGTTTGCATTGATTTTAATTGCAATTCAGTGCTATTGAACTCAAACGCAAACAATATTTAAGCCAATTATCGCTCTGAATATAATGACTGACCCATCGATCACCGGATATATGTTAGCAATAAATCAAACCTTTATTAGTAGTGACCGGATTACCGTCAAAACGGGATCTGATTACGGACAACAACCATTCTTTTGACTACAACTCTTCCGTATGATAGAGACCAAGAAGTGCTTAACTCAAAGCCACCATTGGGTCTGTTTTAGTGATGTGTCGGACAAATTGGTGTCCAAGTGGTCACCATTGCCCTGAAGTAAGTCACAACTCATTCTTTACAATCAGAATATTCTGTGAGTCAAATGACTGCAATTCAAACTATTTTCACTCCAATTGTTTGCATCGTTTATATTATTTCTGTTTTCTAAATCACTTCAAATATAAACGATATATACTTTTATTTATATTACTAACCGATTAATTAATTAAATAATGGCATTCGTAAAATTATTAGTCAGTAATTGATCATGATCATTGATTACTAATGATTAGTGTTATTATTACTTTTATTAGTATTGTTTGCAAAGCTTTAATGCATAAAATAAATGATAACTTCATTAATTTTTTCATCAATAATCTCATTGAAAACAATACTTATTATCACTTTTAATCTGATTTGTACCTGTTCATTAGAGCAGATGCTCTAAACCCTTACATTATCCGATATTTTGTTGGTAACTCTTGTTTTTGCAGTTTATATAGAATTATATAATTGCGGAGATTGTGTTATTTGAGTAAATTATTGAAGCAATGTAAAATGTGTGTATTGAATTTATTTGTTGAGGAATAAAATGTCTATGTGCTGACCCCTCAGGCTTTCTCTTTCTGTTCACTTTTGAAAAGAGCAGATATAAAAGTTATATAAGTTTTAATTTGACTTATTTTTAGCCCAAAAGTTGTTATCTGATTGAAACACGTCTGCAAACATCGGTTTACAGATTATATTAGTTTTGGATTCTGTGTTGAATTGAAGTTACTCTTGACATTTGTCACCTATTAGTCTGCAAATCTATAATCACATCTTGCAACCTATCAGTCAATTAAAAGTGTTTTCGAGACAATTACATTTATGTGAGTTTATGTTTGAGAGACGAATATACTGTAGTATAGTCTTAAAAGTCTATTTATGGCAGACTCTGGATCTGTGACTACAAATCAGTAATTTTATATGAGATAAGGTAGTAGTGACCCCGCATTCACTGCTCCATAATCAATGGTTTACTGCATTTTCCTCTAAACTCTGTCACAATATGTTTAATGTATTGGAATTTGAATCCGATCTACAAATATATGATTTTTATCATCGATTTCCTCATTAATCGGAAAACTATTAAAAACTTATTATTTATTAATAACTCAATTGTTTGTTCAGAAAATGGATTTAAGAGTAAAATTAGAGATCAAATGACATAATTTGAGATAATATTGACAAATGACTGCTTATTACAGGGCTTGACATGTATGCTCGTGTTCGCTATATTCTCGGCAGTGCTGGGTATGTTCCAATTTGGCTACAACACCGGGGTCATTAACGCGCCGCAAAAGGTAAATGGTATTGATTTATGTTATTGTCATACATGTGTTTTGTATTGTTTTTTGGTCGATAATATCGACAAATATTTTTATACGAATTGACGTTTAAATAATGAGAGACAACAATATTAAGTGAACCAAAAGACTTCATACATATAAATATTGAATAAATTGCTGCCAACTCTTGTATTGACTGGATTTGAGTTCAATGCATATATAAAGCGATCGAAACTCAATTTTGGTAAAGTTTTGGTACTTTTGTCCAATTTTATTGCATATCGGTTTGCACTTCAACACAGAAAACATTTGACACTACAATACATTACCGTCGAGTAGGGGCTTGTAATCAACAAAACACTGCATTCCATATATAAATCATTACTCTTTTGCGACACTTTTACTATTTATTGGTCACTTGTTTTGAATGACATCAAATATCGATAAGTTTCCCTAAGTTTTTTGCGCCATTTATATACATTTCGATTTAATGTCAAATTCGAACTAATATATGATTATTCTGAGCGAAAATATTTTAGATATTTGTCTAACAGTAAGCTATTAGTCATGAAATCCTAATTTGCAAAAAAATTGTCAATTAATTTGTCGAAACCACTCACGTAAAGCACTCAATGCTTTTATTGCTGTTCAATACCCAAACATATCATTAATATTAGTGAAAAGTTTTCAAAATTAATGCATTTTCATAGATATGACTTTAAATGATAATAACTTTAATTTGAGGATCAAATTAAGATTCTGTTGGCATAAAAGCGATGCCACCAACTGTTCGCTCATTAGTATTAATAATTATTGCAATGAATTCATAACTTAATGTATCAAATGTAGGACTTATTGTTGTTTAAATCAATGTTGAATTCAAGAAATGTATTTTTGCTAGAATTTCATGCTTTTAGAAGACGTGAAGAAAAAGTAAAATATATCAAATAGTTTGACACTCGACTCGAATAGTCTGTCCATTGATTTTAGGCGTTATTTTTCTGATGTTTCGATTCAATGAATGCTTTGCAACCAAATTGTGAGGAAATTGATGGGAATTAATGAAACTTTTGTCTAATTGTATAGATTTTAGAGGATTTTATCGCAAACATATATAAGACCAGAACCAGTAAATATATGACGGAAGAGATGTTAGCCCTTCTCTGGTCAGTTACAGTCAGTGTATTCGCTGTCGGGGGAATGATAGGCGGCATATCCGGCGGCGCTATCGCTGACTATTGCGGAAGGTTTGAACAAAAACATCATTTTTAACCATCGGATCATTTAATGCGATTGGCTTTCAATAGGAAATGTGGACTACTTCTAAATAATGCCATAGCAATACTGGGGGCAACCCTTATGAGCTCAAGTCAATTATTCCGTAGCATTGAATGCCTGATTATGGGCCGCTTCTTCATTGGCCTCAGCTGTGGCCTCAACACCGCACTCGTGCCTATGTCTGTCCATTCCTATCGCAAATTTTGATCATTATTTCTCAAATATATTTATTCGATTATTCAGGTATTTGTCAGAAATAGCACCAATGACTTTGAGAGGCGCTCTCGGTATGAATTCACTCTATTATTACCTTTGCATTAATCGTTTGTATATTATATGGAATTAAAGGCACTGTCAGTCAACTTGGAGTTACAATTGGATTGTTATTATCTCAAATCTTAGGCCTTCCAATAATATTAGGCACACGAGATGGTTGGCCATTTTTATTAGGTGTGGCGTTCATTCCAGCAGTCCTCCAATTACTTCTACTTCCTATGTGTCCCGAAAGCCCCCGATATTTGCTTATAAGCAAAGGAAGGATAACTGAAGCGCGTTATGGTTTGCATCGATATAACACTCATTATTTGTTATCTAATGATTCGTTTTAATCCTAAGCTCTACAAAGACTTCGCTGTACTTCAGATGTTGAGGATGATATTGAAGAGATGAGAATCGAAGACAGAGCTCAACAACAAGAAGCCAGGGTCAGTCTAGTCTTTCAAAAGTTAGGAAAAGTAAAACTCAATCACTCTCGCCTAAATTTCTAAGCCCAATCACGCCCTAGGCGCCCTAGCACGCGCGGGCTACCCTCCGGGAAACCCTCCAAGCCCGCCAGACCCATTACGGGTTGGAACCGCCAAACCCTCATTACAGAATCTTGACCATTATTTCTCGACCATGCGCATCAAATTTATGCTAGTTATTTACATATTTTAACATTAATTGTGATTAATTGTCGTCTTTTTAAACAGGTTTTAGACAAATTAAATATTTAAAAAAATATGACAATTGATTGCCAGTTTATCATTAATTGCTTGATGACTAACCAAACCCTTATGTCTGACCCGATTCACAGATAACAATGTTGCAGTTGATTCGGAATCGGTCGCTGCAAACACCTCTTATAATCGGAATAATAATGCAATTGTCTCAACAACTCTCAGGAATTAACGCTATTTTTTACTACTCGACAAATATCTTCACTTCCGCCGGACTCAAAGAAGAAGTGGCCAAATATTCGACAATAGGTGTCGGCGTTGTTATGGTTGCTATGACTTTGGTCTCCATTATGTTAATGGATAGGACGGGACGCAGAACACTACACCTCTATGGCTTAGGTCTCATATTCAAGTGATTGTCTTAACGATTGATTCCTATTTGTCTGTTTCTTAGGAGGAATGTTCATAACGTCTATGTTTTTAACAATTTTTCTTCTCTTTGGGGTAATTCACAAATCCTTCAATTTTTATGATTTTCATTAAAAATAATTCATTTATAGTTTTTACACAAATGGGTGCCATATATGAGTGTATTCAGTACTTTGATATATGTTGTATTCTTCGCCATCGGCCCCGGTATGTGTATCCATAGACTAGTCCATAAACTCAAACCAATCAAATTAATCAATTGTAGGTTCGATTCCGTGGATGATAACGGCAGAGCTCTTCTCTCAGGGTCCGCGACCGGCAGCTATGAGTATAGCTGTATTAGTCAATTGGTTCACAAATTTTGTTGTCGGTCTAGCGTTCCCTTTGATGACTACCTATAACGAGGTAATTTTTCAATCTATTTATTCAAAATTTAATATAATAATTGAAATATAGAACGCAATCGAAAGATATTCTTTCCTTCCCTTCACTGTATTTTTGGCAATATTTTGGATCTTCACGTATTTCAAAGTTCCCGAAACAAAGAACAGGACATTTGAAGAGATATCAGCCCTGTTTAGAAAAGACGACTTCATAGCTATAGATGACGTGCAGTTCTCACACAAATCCAGTTCGGGTGATATGTTTTCTCATAAGTCAAGCAGTGGTGATATCATCTTCGATGACAAGACTTTGGAGTCATGTAAGCAAACAAATTACAACACTATTGCCGGCTCTCCCGGAACCTCCTCTTCTCAGTTATGATTCTTTGTTTGGTTTACAATCGATTTTATTTTATTTTATTTTTGTTAATTTGATTTTATTTATTATTTAATAAATTTTATTATTTGCGAGTCTTTTGGTTTTGTTGTAAAATATTGGAACCAATGGTTTTTGAAGTGTCAAAGAGTTATTTGGATGAATAGGTTATTTGCATCATCACCACCACTGCCATTACGGCGACTCATCTGACGCTATACTATCGCACACAACGCCTCCGCCACCCATTCCTCACACGAGTAGGAAAAAAGTATCTGTCGCTTCGCTTAAAGACAATGACTTCACACCTAATCACGTGATCATTGAAGACCAACTCTGACAATAAATGTCTTCTACGAACACAATAGACACTGAATTGTGCGCTAAATGTGTACACAACGTATCGAATCTGTTATCGGATTCGCGACTCGTTTTTCACAAATAGTTACCGAAAATTGTAAATAAATATTAAGACTATTAATGGTTTTGAGGAATGACTGTTATAATCAAAAACTGTTGTTTTCTTAAAAGTTTTACTAAATTATTATTGAATCCAATGTCGACCGAATCGATTGAGGACAGCATTACTGCTCAAGAAATCATTTAAACATTTTGAGGGTGCGATCGCACAGGACTTCCCACAGTTCACAAACAGTGCCAACAATTTTGTTCAGTCGGAAAACGCATAACAAACTCATCAAATAATTTCATACATTTGTCAAATGTTTCTCTCCTGTCATCAGAACTCCAATTATGAAACAATACATAAAACAAACGTTTCTTAGATTTTAAGTTCCAATCATTTACTGCAGAAGTTATTGAGTTCTTCGACAAAAAGCTGTTCGAAACAATTTATTTCAAACTTAAAGTGCTTTCAATTCCTGAGTTGAGAACAGAATTATCCCTAACTATGCATTCGAAATGTCATTCCGAACAAGTTTTGGCCAAAAGTCTAAGACAATTATCGTCGGAATTGAAAAGAAAACCAAATCTTTGATCATTAGATTTGGTATAAAAACCAAAACAAAAGAGTATTTCTACTGAAATACAGTGAAAACGAGTGACAATTAATAGTAAATTCATTAGAAAGAAATGAGAAAAATGAGACAATTTTTC
>JAQGCS010000500.1:0-21885 GCA_034702105.1 Fuscozetes fuscipes
CTAGTTCATTTGAAAATTCAGTTGAATGATCTAGAAATTTTAAGCATGTAGGATAATTAAGAAATATTGAGCTCAACTTTTAAAAGATTTAGGATTTGAAGTGAACCTAAAGTGACGAATTTCATTCTTGGTCGACATATCCTTCTTCGGCATGGTCAATAGTGTCTTTTGTCAACTCTTCCTCATCCTCTAAGACTCCGATAGAATTGTGAGAAGAGAAGCACAGCACAGAACAACCACAACAAAACATTCCAATGAAAATGATGACTAGACCACAAGCAATCATTAAAACCAGAACAAGCCATAAGTCTCTATCTGGTTGTTCAAAAGCTATGGCCACGAGTATCCCAACTCCAGAAGCAGACAATATTATGCCAAAGATGATGGCCAAACCACTCGAGCAGAAACAAGCCCTGGATTTCCTCATTTCGATATTAAATTCTTAAGATTTAAGACAAATAATTGACTTCAGAAAAAACAATCCATAAAATGTTAACAAATTTGACTCTTTTTATGTGACTTATCAGACAATTCCTCAGCTTTTCATTTATAGTATACTTATCCCTAAGAATTGAAAGAAATGTTTTTCAATTTGTCCGAACAGTTACTACGCGACCATTCCTTAAATATAACATCAAAAAAATGCATTAATAAAAACAAATGAAAACATGTGTTAAATCTCGACTCAACATTGAAATCGTTTATTTGAATAATTATCCGTCAAATTGTTTATGAAATACTTTAGTAAGGACTTTTTTTTATAAATAAACAATGATTATACACAACAATGAAAGCTTGTTCCAATCTTAAAATTGAGTTAAATTGTGATTAACAAACACGAAATAATTATTTGTTCAATCTCACCTCAATATTTTCAATGCTGATAAAGATTTGGTTAGCTTAATTTCAATTTCAACTTGATCAAACATAAAAAAAATTTGAATAAAATAACATTTGAATTTACAAATTATCTTCTATTAACAAAAACAAATTTTATTGGAATGCCTCAAACTTACAAATTTTCATTTAATAAAATAATATTAAAATTATTATATTAGACGTGGCTAGAAGGACTAATCAAAAGTAATCGAAAGTATCACAAAAAGACAATCTATTCTGTTCTCAAATAGAAATGAGTGAATGGCACAGAATTGATAACAAAATGAACGAAAGCAGAATTGTATTATATATATCTGTGAAGAGATTAAATCAGATAAAATGAAAACTACATAAACATAATAATAGAGATGGCTTTTCATTTGAGTCGATGGAAGCCATTATATGATATTCTTGTTGTTTATCAGATCATTAGCGATATATGGAATGAATGATCCAGACTTTCATACATCGATAGATATATTATTTGTTCGGTCACTTTTGGCTAATCGTTTTAATAGGTTTGTTTTAGGAAAGAGTGATGTTCCCCAATAATGACTTTGTGGACCTTTACCGCAATGATAGAACCACTTCCACTTTTGACTCTTCTCGTCGTAATACCAATAGATATTTCCGGTTAGTGCGGCCAAAGTCAACAAAACAATAGTCATTAACATGGACACCCATAAAAAGTTACGAATGATTGGAGAGTATGTATTAGGGATGACCCAAATCGGTATCAGAAGGAAAGGCGTTATTGTGACTAATGATCAGAAAAATGATTTAATAGTCATTTATTTCATATAATTATAGTTTGTTTTGACAGTGATTCAATAGAACATAATCGAAGTGAATCACAATATTGAAAACTTTTCAATTAAGACAATTTCATGTTTCATGACTTTCTTTCGTGAATTCTAATGAATATTGAATTGTTTGTTAAAAACAATAATTAATTAGCGATAAAATTTCAATTAAACTCTAATTTAAAACTGATTTATCGATAAGTATAATGGTTTGATGCAATTAATATTAAAATAAGGTCAAGATGCTTTAATATCAGACTTAAGGCTATAAAATTCTTGCAATTATCAAGGAAAATATTATTAAAATATGGAAATCGCCAAAGTTAATAGGATTTAATAATTGAAATAAAGACTTATTATTACTGCAAATCTCATAATATCTCTTAATACAAAGAGGAAATCAATTTAAATATCCAATTCATCTAGATCAAATTAAGGTTTCATCAAATGTTGGCTCTCAAAGGGATTCGTAGAACTTAGAATATTGTTCTAATTATGTGTTAATTTATGCTTGTTTATTAAAAGGTTTATGATAGGATGACAATAAGGCTAACTATTGGATATTGTGAAGAATATGATAGAGCATTCAAATAATAGAATATTGAATTGTTTTCTGATAAAAGTGAAAACAAACCTAAAACGAGACCGAATATGATTGTAACCAACGAAACGGTTTCACAAAAACGTTGCGATTCATATCGTTTGAGTTCCTGTTCTGCCGATAGCGTCACCAAATTCACAGACCGTTTATAATTAGTACTGAAAATAATGGAGAAAACATTGTTTTTTACAAGTATTACAATAAATATACAAACTATTCATTACTTCTACACTCATTTTCCTTTAAGAGGTAGTACTGTACTATGTATTTGTGGATACTTACCAACTAGATCAACAAAATTTGCCTCATAATAACTCAATGATAAAACTACCCAATTGTATAAAATACTGTTACTTTATCAATTTATTTACTATTCATTTACAGCCAAACCTGGCAATAATCCAATGAAATCAGTGCGCAATCATATTGGTCTTAATGGTGAATCAGTGTATATTTCAATCCATAACAGAAACTTTTGTTTTGTGAGACTCATTAAAATTGAAATTTCCTTCCAGTGATACAACAATGGAAATGTTTGATCAATGCAAAAGTCTATCTGAAGGATACTATTTTGCAATTCAATTGTAATCCAGTATTACTAATCCTTAAAATTTCTATGGGTTTTGAAACTATATAAAAATGAATTAACTCTTTTTTGTGAAAACATCGATTTCCAGATTATATAATTAATTGTGATTTCCTCCAATTTTTATGCAACAAATGGATAATTGGTTGTGAAAGTTCATTAATCACATGAAGAACTCATTAATTTCTCATATGTTTTATTAAATTTGTTAGTTCTGAGAGCGTATCGCTCTTTCCTCAAAATTCAGAACATTTTAGGAATTAATTTAATAAAACGACTCAATTGAGAGGCTTTTTACAAATATATTATTAATTAATTCAATGTTTTAAATGGGTTTTTATTTTTCTTATAACGAAATGATTTATTAATTTTAAGCCTTAATTTCAAAAACTGAACCAAAACTTTAAATGTCAATATCAGTGTCGTTTTTTTGAATGGTTTGTGAAATGACCTATTTGATTAAACTCTTTGACACCAACGCATAATATAATCTATATACCAACAATACACCTTCTATTAGATTAACCAGGTCATTTGTCCGATTAAGAATGTACTCACCATATAATTAAGCATTAATTTATGATTGCTAGTGATTCCTAGATTTGCTAGTGAATCGCATTCTTATCGAGTCATTTAGATTTGAGTCAATTGTTTTAAGTAATCAAGATCATATGGTATTTTCTCGTATTATGCAATTTATTTGAGTCAAATAATTTGAAATCGAGGAAAAATTTATTAAAAAAAATATTAAGAGTGTTAACTATTTCTCAGAATTTAAAAAATCTCAATTAAACACAATTTTTTTGAAGTCAAGGATATGTCACTAATGCAGCACATTCAATAATGTCTAAACTAACCTGCAACACTCATTGGAACATTACAAACTGAACTTGATCTACGAGCTATAGATTATTGAATTTAATTAATAAACAATAATTTGCCTTTTTTTAAATGAAAATTGAATTTTCATTCTATGAAAACTTTTTCCTTTTTATATACAAACTAAGAAATATTTGGCAAATGTGTCGTCATTTTATGGAAACTAAGCTTATCTGTGACTTTTCCTATGCGTCCATTTCATCCAGAACGTTTCGCAAATATATCGTTTATTCCAGCCTATTTATTTCCTCTGAGTTGCCATTAGTTTTCAAACAACAATATAATAAGTAAACAAGGTAAATTTAGCTTCATTTTTAATACAGGTCCCAAGTTGTTTTGTGAAATTATATAAATTATGAACTAATTATATTTTAAAATTAATTGAGTGTTAACTTGTTGATATTAATTGATATTAATTTGGAACAAAAGAATGTATTTGAATGTATTTGGTCAGTATTAATACATTAAGTCATAGCTAAGGAAGGAAATTAGCCCACGAGGCAGTCAAAGGTCAAAACCCCCTGGATTGAAATTTTGGCAAACTCATCCTGATAGCTTTGACATACTCTAAAAAATAACCTTCAAACTGGATTTAACCGAATTTAAACAGTACTTAGAATTATTTAAATTAATTGACCTTATTTAACTGAATCAAACAGGCAATTTAGCCAAAAAAATGGCGGATTTCCTTATATTTTCGTCGAATAAGTCGAAAAGTATTTGAGATCCAATTTTTTGGTTTTAAATTGTATTTTTCTTTACAATGAACTACTTATTAAGTTATAGTCTGCACATACATTGTAAATGTCCATTGTGAATTGTAGTGAAAAAATTCCTCGTTTCAGTGAACACCTGTTTATTATTTGTTGAATCGCTGTTTGTGAGGCCAAATTAGCATGTAAGATATTATCTATTCTCTAATTGCGGTTTTGCTTACTTAATGAGCACAGATCTGGTTGAGTTTCAATCTGATCGGTGTCTATACATTCTTATATGGAGTCTATATGAAACAAGAAACTAAAGAATCTCGTTTCAATTAATTGCTACATCACTTTATTGGTATAACTTTTATAAAATGGATGTGCATAAATTTCATCAGAATTTTTACCTAGGACATTCTTATGCAATTGTTCTTTTTAAAAAATTGAAAGAATGTATGGATAGAAATCTTGCATTTAATTGACATTTCAATAAAAACATTGAGAAATCATTTCATAACTTTTGCATAACATCTGGAGATTGGAATTCAAATAAAATTATGAGGAAAATAAATAAAGCAGACATCTGCAAGCTTATCAACTTTAGAGAATCAAGGGTGATTATTGAAGAAACTAATCCTAGTAGACAAAGGTATAAGGTAAGATAGGGTCAGAGAACCCGTCAATTTGCCTATAAATTGGTCCGAAATTCGATTTAAACCCAGTTAAATTAACCTAAATCTAGTTGTGCAGCCATTTTTAATATGTGAGCATGTCGAAACTCAAAAAATCAGGGGAGAGGGTCTAACAAAATTTTCCATTTCAAAATGTTTTGCCATTCCACCTTGCCTATGTCTGGAATAGACATTCATTTGAAGCGAAATAATAGTGTTTTCCTTATCTCAAGAAATATAACGTTTAATAATTTCAAAGTTTAAGGAAATAATGAATTTTTAATTAAGTTTATCGTTTAATAATTTTGAGATATGCTGTTCTATTGAATCTTGAAAATGTAATCTCTGCTAATTAATAGTTTGTCGAACAAAGCAGCAAATATTTTGAGGATTTTGCGGAATTTTAGGAGTTTTTTTGCGGAGTGACTTTTGTCTTTTTCCGCCAAGCTCAGTGGCGCAACTGCCATCACAATCATGTTCGCCTCTGGGCTGAATGGCTGGGGTTTAAATCCCAATGGCGCTAATAGGGTTCCACTCTTTACCTATCAGCACCAATATATTCTCCGCGCCATACCTCTGGTTTACATGCGTTGAGAATAGAATAAACGATTGAAAAATAAAGACTTTTGGCTTACCACCCCCTAGACCCTCCCATCTAGAAAAATTTTGAAAAACCACCCCTAGACCCCCTGCAGCCGCCGAGCTTGCACATCCTTGGTATTAGTGAAAACTAGTTTGGAGTGCTATCTCGCAACTATCGTGGAAATCACTTTAACTGCACCTCTCAACTGATGAACAATCATAATACAAAAACTGTGAAAAAAGTGAGTTTTACTTCAATATTTTTTATGAATCAAATTTGATTTAACATTTGAACAGGACAGAAATGAACTCAAGTTGATCATGCACATCAAAAATGAGGGTATATAAATCTAAATATTGGATTGATTTTATTTTTGTTAATATAAAAAAAATTATAACCTATTTGTCATTAGCTTTAATGAAATTAAATCTTTTTTTTATTAGATTTCGAAATTATAAAATAATACGAATATATTTCGAAAGCGCTTAAAATCAGTTCAATTCAATACAAAAACTAAATTGAAACTTATTTTCCTCAAAACAAAAACCAAATTCCATTTAAAATTGGTTTCGATAAAAAATAATCGATTGGAAGATAGAACTTATTTTAAATAATAATAATATATTTATTGAAATAATCAAGATAATGGTACTGACTTTAGTTTTTGGGGACTCTTAAGTTGATTAAAATTATCACTCATTTGCTGCACATTTATTATAATTTTCTTATTATTTAAGCAATTATTTGATTTTTTGTCACAATCTTTAGTCCTTTTTTCGGATTTGGTTTTATCGACTTCATTGTCGTCATTCGGATAATCAATTTTGGGAATGGTTTTACTTCCGGAAGAATTAGTCGACAATTTGTTGGTTTGAATATCAATATTTGATCCGTCGATTGATTTATGAAGAATCGGTTGGCAAACAGTTTTGGCGCACTTTTGAAGTTTGCTTGACTTCAGTCCGCAATTCATTTGACGATCACTGGAGTCATGAGAATCTATTCTTGCTTTGAGTTGTTTGTTGAAACCATTTTTGTTATATATTACATTGTTGATTTGATGGGAACGGTAATTATAACCCTCGGCAATATCTTCTTGGATGTCATCCATCGGGTACTCCAACGACAACTTGGTCTCTCTTTTGTGAACAAAATTAGTTGACTTTTGTTTAGAATGTTTGACAGTATAGTTAGGGGAGAAATAAGAAAAATGTTTTCCTCGTTCAGCCATTCTCTCATTGAGTGAATTGGAAGCGAAGCTGAGATGTCTTACTCCCAATACCCAATTCGATGCAACACTTGTTGGGTTTGGATTTGGCCCACAATTCAAACCAGTAGTACTTCGAGTATTGAATATCGACGGAGAAGTCACTGAAAGAGGCAATGATTGAACTAATGGCGTTCCTCCTCCTCTATGATCTGGAATTGGAGAAGTGATGTCGATCTCGTCTAATTCCATGTCGTCATCAGAGAAATTAAGTTCAATTCCATCAAATAGAGACTCAGTGCCAGACATTGTGACCAAAGACCAGATTTTATTGTATTTACAATATGTGTTTGGCACTAATTTGTCATTAGTTGACTGTCAAGTTCCTTTCATATGTCTTTCACTTTCCATTCAATTAAAGTATGAATTTTTATGCCTATCATTCTTAAGAGCACTTCTCATGTTTTTAGGTCTGCATCACATGGATGGGTGTTTTTGGTGTCCTTCTCTCGACTCGAGTGAACATTTTTTTTTGTAAAAGTAATGAAAGACAAAAATAGTGTAGCGAATGGAAATTTTTATGAGTAAACCGGATGCGACCCAACGGTTCCTTGTAGAGTTTAAATATCCAATTAATAGAAAAACAACGAATTATTAGACATTTTAATTGAGTGAAAGACAAGTATCTAAAGTGTGCCACAACTTCCCAATTCTCAATCCATTGCATAATCAAATCGCTATTTGTTTGCAGGCATTCATTATATCATTTGTAAAGTATTTTTCATAACATAAATAATTTTTATATTTATTTTCTTACTTTTTATAATAAAAACACAAAATTCTAATTAAACTGGATTTTGACAAAAAACAAGAGAATTCTTCGAAGCTCTTGAACTCTACCCAATCGATAAATACTTTTATATTTACCGTTTGTTCGAATAATTGTCGACTTTTAATAAAACTTTCATTAGTTTATGATTTCATTTAATAGAATTATTGTGTTTTAAGACATTTGAATATTTAATGAAACAAAAAATTAAAGTTTTTTAATTCCAATATTTTTTTTTTATTTTCTAAAAATAAATTCTCTAAAATGTTTTGTTGACGAATATAACAAAATTCATTAGATTTGAGGTAATTCTGATTTTGTAGTATATTGACCTCAGTTTTCTCCCGATTTCATTATATAAGCAAATTTTCTTGTCTTTCATCTTCAAATGGGTCACACATTTTAACAACACTTTTGTGTTTATAATAATTATCTCAAGAGATGAGCATTTATTGCAAATTTTCATCTTTTCTTTGTTTTCAAATATTTTGACTCTAAATGAAGAAAAGAGAAACCAATTTTATAACTATAATCCCTAAAATCGCCAAGTTTACTAATGTTGATAAATATAATTCATATAATTCAATTATTTTGATCAAGAATCTCTTTACTTTTGAAATCATTGAAGATCTTGGAACTAGATGTGTAAAATAAAAATATATTTTCAAATATACAAACAAATCCTTTCTATGATATGTGGACTGGATTTGGCTGAAGTGAGAGCCGAGTCAACAAACTTTAACTCAAAACAATAATCATTTCATTCGAACCTTCATTTCTTAATATAGTGTTCTCTAAAATAATTTTCCTTTCCTTTCCTAACACATAATTATACAACTTTATGGTTATCCAAAACAATGAATCTGTTGAATATGTTCTGGACAAAATGCACAATTGCCACAAAAACTATTTTGGTTACTTTTCTAACTTTTAGAATTTTTTCACTTCATTTACGAACTAAGAATGTTGTATATAGGTTTGTTCGAGGCGCAAAAATTTTGAAAATCGTAAAATTCATTGTTGAAAATGTCAAATAAGAAAAAGTAGAGAGGGATAGGATTAAGGCTGGCCTATAGAGATATGTCTTGGAGAGAGATGGAATCGAGGATAGTCTATCGAGAAATATGGAGGACCATGGGATTGAAAAGGTCTATAGAGATTTTCTTTGGAAATGGATTAGGGGTGAGGCTAGCTCATGAAGATATGCATTGGAGAGAGATGGAGGTGAGGCAAGCCTATGGAGTTATTTCTTGGAAAGGAATGGGGCTGAGGCTGGCTAAGATATTTGTGATGGGATGAGATTTAGATTAACCTGTGGGTTAAAATTAATAAATGATTTAAATGTAGTGGGGATTTGAGTTTGAACCGAACTTGTTTTAAATAAAATCTTTTATGTTTTCATATGAATGGTATAATTACCTCATACAAGAAGAAGGTCAAAGTTAGAAAGGGCTCAATTTTTCATATACCTGTAAATGTTCATATTCCGTTTTAAATAAATACATTAAATAATTATTATATTGTAATCCATTTTCGTTTATTATTCAAATATTTGTCTACACTTTCGATAAATCATTAGATATTAAAATAAATAAAACAATAATTGTATTCATTGTATACAAAACGTATAATTATAATATACTTTAAAAAATAATTAACAAAATCTAATTTCTTTTAGAATATAAAAAATATTTAGAAAACATCTAAAAACAGGAAACAGTGTCTAATAGTAAAAGTATTGTGCGATTCAGTCGATGAGGTATATATCACTAGACCTTATACTACGAGCCGACGCTATACTCGACGCGTATTGTCGGGTTCTGGCGATCTCTATATCCCTTTTGCGCTTATCTTCTTTAGATAAATAGAGACCAATAGAACTGACGCCTAAGAAGAATAAGAGACCGCCGGACAGCAGAAACACAATACCAGTGATCCAAATAGCTTCGGGATGTGCTGGCGATGAACCGAATACCTTAATTACACACATATTAAGTTTTTTTTCTTTTTTCATTGATAACATGTCTTATCTGACATTCAGTTTTGAAGATTAATGAATTGAAAGATGAATATTACCATTAAAATGATTCCAATGAAGAACACGAAGCCTGATATACAACAACACAATACTCCTAATGTGAAGTAACGCTTTGGTGTCTTCTCTTCTAAATGAGGGACACTATAATAGGATGTCATTCCCGTCAAAGTACTCATTCTTAAAGTCAAAAGTTATTCCAAATTTGAAAGACGTTTTTTGGCCATTCCTTCCAAAGGTTTGAGTCTTCAAATCAACAAATTATTAAAATACTTATTTTTTATGTCATTAAAGAAAAAGTAAGTTTTCCTTAATTTTGAAATTAGTTTACATTTGCATAAAATGAAAGTAAAGAAGTGGCAAAATATAATACTTCTAATAAATCAATGCTTATCCGATCTTATAATTGATTAACAATTTATTAAATTGATTGCAACTCAAATACATTTTCAGTTTTTACTTACTTATAAACAAAACATTTTTCAACTCAGTTATCGTTTAGAAATAAGTTTCAAAATTGAATTTTTGAAAAGAAGAATTCAATGATTGAGTGCATCACAATTTTGTTTTCAATCCTAAACTATTTGGTAATTTGTAATTTCATAGAATATTTAAACTTAAATGATGTGGAGCTCTGGCAGAGGAATACACAGAAATAAAATGAATGCAAACAGCAATGAATTTATTTCACAAGTTTTAAGTTACGCTTTTGACACAAATTATAACTAAAGGAGTGTTGAGGTCATCAAAGAATACAATTTTCGGTTCCAAACAATAGCATCTGTTGGCGGAAGTGTCCGAAGAAGGCTTTCAATACATTTCTCAAGTCTTTGAATTTCTATTGAGAGTAAGTGAACTGAAATACTGCACAACAGTATGTGACCCGACTCTAACGCCTAATGATCTGATTTCTGGTTGAATCAACACTTCATACCAGAAATTATGGCACATCTGCCTCAACCTTATCATTGCCTCAAATCTAATTCTATCTTTATTTTCTTTATTAACTTTTTCCACATTAAAATGTTTTATAACAATAGTCGAGTATAGTTTACAACTTAACTCATTCAACATTTAATCTATCACAAATTTAACATGTAGAGAGAGAGTGAGAGAGAGAGAGAGAGAGAGAGAGAGAGAGAGAGAGAGAGAGAATCGACAACTGTCATATATTCATGGTTACTAATTCATTAATGAAGTCACTTTATAAACGTATGATAAAACTGTTCTAATAACCGACCTTGTTCTGTAATTAATTGCAAGTTAAAACAGACAATTTTAAAAATTACTTACAAGATTTGGCGAAATGAGGAACTAGAGATCAAAGCGTCACAATTAGGAAGTGTTTCACTCATTCAGTGTTTTATTAATTGAAACCCAATTAAGAAAAGATTTAGAAGAAATTGTGAATAATTTTGTCGCATATTTGTGAATGTTGTGAATAAGCGGTTGTGGATACGCCACACATACGCCACTTATATGCCACACCTCATGTCAACAATCAATTGTTGTCCACTTATATTCTCCTCAGTTTTCTTAACTTTTGTTGCATAAGACATAAGACATAAGACATAAGACAAGTCTTCTTTTAAAGAAGTTCTTTACGTATAAAACCTGTTTGGAATTGAATTCAAAAATTACGCAAACATTGAATCATTGCTTATCTGTTACTCTCGTAACAAATGTGTGTTTATCCTTACAATGTTTGCTTTGCATTGAAGAAAGGCAAAATTCCACTATCTTTATAATTCATTAGATAGTTAATTATGAATTAGAACCAAAAATTATTATTTGGATCCATTTGTGTTGAGAGATTATCTCAAAATATATTTAAAAGGACATTGAGTAGAATTGCAAGATTTTATTAATATTTAAAAATAATTGAATTCAATAAAAATCTTATTTTTCAAAAATTATCTAAAATTTGGATTCAATGGAAAAATGAATTATTTGTGAAATAAAATGATGACATCAATTGTGAAGTGAATTAGATTTTTATTTGATGCTACTCCTAACACTCGGCACTGACATAGAATCGTTTGCTGTAATCATAAGAAAATTGTTTAGAATATAATCATTAATATTTGAAATGTTAAAATGACCCGGTGACGGTTTAGCTAATCCTTTATTCAGTTTTTTCGATCTGGAACTGGAGGCTGACATGTCTGCACCACTCTTAACATCTCCGCTTCGGACTGATCCCATTTTTGATGAAGGTTTAGCAGTTGATACCCCTTCTGTACAAAGAATCTCAAGTAATGATTGTAAATATGGAGAGTCTCCATTGGAGACCATTGCTTACCAGTGGGGGCCTCCCCTTTACTTTTACTTCGGCAACAACCCAAAATGATCACCAGAATAACGATAATAATGATTATCACAACAATGACAATTATGATCCAGAGCAAACTTCCATTTTTTCCCGGGTCAGTTGAATTTGGAGAAGGAAGCTCACTTTGACCGACGGCGAGTTCTTTATTAGATTCGGTGGAATCTCTGCTTATTTCTGCAGAAAACTGTGAGGTTTCCAAATGTGGTGCTAGAGATGGACCTGCCGTCCATTCATCCGGATTCGAACAATCGGCTAGTTTTTGTTGATCGACTTTGGCAGGGTGACATGCCTGAATATAAACAATATCAATTGTTGTTATAAACTATAAATTGATAGCAAACCATAGCACCCATTTCGAGGGGATTCTCTTCTGATTCTTCTG
Source organism: Fuscozetes fuscipes (assembly GCA_034702105.1). Classification (NCBI taxonomy): domain Eukaryota; kingdom Metazoa; phylum Arthropoda; class Arachnida; order Sarcoptiformes; family Ceratozetidae; genus Fuscozetes; species Fuscozetes fuscipes. Next base: position 12,489 of record JAQGCS010000500.1, read on the forward strand.
CGATGCAGTAGTTATAAGTAAGAGGGACTTGGCAAGAACTATCGGTACTTCTCATTTTTAACATGGCGCCACAATATTCGATTAGAATGATGGTTCCATTTATCCAGTTCCCTTGAGAATCAGGTATTAGAGTACCGAACAATCCTTTAATCTTATAGAAAGACGAGGTGGCATTGATTGCATGGGGCACTATCTTTCGTTTTGATGCCGCCCTTAACCAAGGATCATTTGTCTCATTACTGAGCCCTTTACTCGGATCAGATACATTGTAGGCTTGAATTGTTGGTACATATCGATTCTTTTGCCCTATGATCTGCTTTTGTTCAATAAAGATAACAGTGTTTTGATCCTGACGTGAAAATGTGTTATAAGCGACCTGAGGCTTAAAGTCACCAAGGTCCAATTTAGTAGTTTCCTTCTTTAAAACGTCTCTGAGGTCACCAAAGTTGCGCTCACATAGACTCCAATCATATTTGTGGTCATTTGTCTAAAAGTGATTCACAAATGGTTTGATTTGGAATTCAATTTTAAACAAAATATTAAATAATTAAATACATTGACTAAAGCCAACGAAGTTTTAGTCCACTCCTGGTCAGAACTGCCAAATCTGATCGCAAAAGCCAATTGATATTCACCGCCTAACCATTCACTTTGTTTACTATAAAGATCTTTCAAAAAGACTGGTCCCGGTTTGAACGATGACTCGGTTGCATCCATTAATTCTCTTTTCCTACGACTTATGGTTGGGTTGTACTCCAGTTCCCAAAAGTGATTCTTAATTATAATAAATTTCCTGTGAAACGTGCCGTTCGGGACATTCAAAGAGTAGTCTATTATCCCATTATTGTCTTTCAACGCCTGACAAAAATGAATTGATTGGCAGCTAATCGATGACAAGAATGGCACCAAAAACACTGAAATCGCAAAAAAATATTTGTCAAATATATTATCTCTCAAAATATGTCTGAATTACAGAATCTTATGGCAAGCAATCGATTCATATTCAATGATCTAAATTTTTGAGTCAACTATGTTTTAAGATCGAAAGACAATATTCAGTTCTCAAATGCAATTCTGTTTTAAATTATTAAAATTCTGTATTGAGAAAAGCGCGAGACTTTTCAATCGCTAACTTTGAACTTGCAAAGACTTTTAAACAGATTCAGATATTTCATCACTTGCTTTGATTTTATCCGAACCATTGTTTTGCTAGAATGGCAGCAGCACCTCCATCAACAGTTGCCAAACAAGAATTTCAAGATTTGAGGGTTGACCAAATAGTAGATTCCAATTTTGACAAATCTCAGGCCCTATCGAGTGCTATGAGAATATTTTTAATTTCATTCGGTGAATACGAGCGAATCTGTCCTCAACTCTATGAGCAAAAACTCGGTGAATATGAGAAAGCAATGCAAACCCTTTATGGCACTCAGAATATGGACAGAACTCTGCTAACAAATCAATCTTTGAAATCACAACAAATTCAAGTAACGATTGGCGTCAAACTCTTTAGAGGTCGAAGACTTGTCATAAAACCTAAAATAGTGATAATAAATGGTTTGATGCAATCAGAATGGATTTCACTTAATTCGAATCAAATCTTGCAAACAAACGCCAAATATTCCGAAATTATGTCTTTCGATGATTTGATAAATAATCGAAAACGAAAGACCGATATTACCATCATATTAGAGGCAGAAAAATGGAAAATGTCGTGGAGTCAACTCAATCAATTCGCTATCTCTTATGACCAAATACCTGCTGAAGGATATGAAGACTGGTTTTACTTCGGAAGAGGTGTAAGACTTCTTATTAAAATCAACTTCAATGTCATCGATCCGGTGGACAACAGAAATGCGTTGACATTTCACTTGCATTCAATTATTTATATGATTAGACAAAGACTTCAATGCTATAGAAACGGAGAAAATGTTGGGCCAACACATCGACACTTTGGCCGCAAATATAATATCACTTATATTCGTAAAAAATTGGAACCAAATACAGAACAAGCTTTTTGGTTGTCCCCTATCACCACTCAAAGCATTTTGCACAACATTCAGTCGGTGGCCAAAGAAGAAGAAGACTATTCAAGAATCAGAAGTATTCTCAAAAATGATGTGAAGTTCAATGATTTGCAAATTGGATTCACATTTACTGACAATTTTGACGACAAAATTTGTTTATGTAGTGAATGGTGTAATTGGAACGCCTTCTTTTATTATAACCCAATCTATCGCTTTCTTATGGTTCAAAACAATCAGCTCTTTCTGCGGAATCGAACCAATGTGGCGGACATTTACCTCTTTGCACCCACATTCTGCGCATATGAGGCCGGACTTAATCTTCAACCAAATCAAATCTTTCCTCAAACGCCAGTTCTTCGACTCATGAATTGCGCCAATGCTTATAGAGAAATAATATATCAGAATTTCTATTTAAGAAATGAGCAATTCAAAAACCAGTATAACGCCAGTTATCCCGACCCACTCCTTCTCAATGGATTAACTTATAATTTAATCAGAAATGAGATTTCAGTACAAGAGTTATGGCTTCAATCAGATGTAAATCCATTGTCCGATATCTGTATAGAAAATATTTGCAACTTTAACCTTCTGTATAGTCAATTGCATTTGTGGTGTTCCACAAAAGAGCATCTGATAAATAAAGATGATAACAGAAAATGGTTCAAAGAATTGGATGCGACGAGTCGTAAGAAATACAAAACTTATCTTAAATTGAGCTATGACAAACTAATGGCAAACAAATTCATTGTTTATGACTATCTCTTTACTCAAGACATAGAATATTGGCATAAAATGAAAGACAATTATATTCAATCGATTAGAGATAATATCGTAAAAAAGGGATTAAATGACAATCGACTGAATGTGAGGGTCATATTCAATGATTTCCTCTCAACTTTGGTATCAGTCTACAAATTCATTGAGTTAGTAGAACCTAGTCTTCCATTAGCCAAAGGCCGTCCCTCTCGTTTAGATGTGTTCATGTACTTCAGAACTCTAGATATAGACTTCAATGGTTTCATTAGTAATTCAGAATTGGATTTTAAATTTGATGAACAGCTAATTAGACAAAAACAAATGCAACAAATGACAGATGTGTTAACCGTCTTATATACACTTAAACTCTATTCAGTGGCCGCACGTATTCAAAGAAATTGCATCGATTCACTTATTCGGCTCAAAGCTAAAATCAAAATACGTCCAGAGCAGATAACTACTGCATTCAACTTCATTTGGAACTCAAAAGCTTTTGAGCAAAAGCTGAGAAAAGACTTTCCAAATATAACTCTCTTCGAAATAAATGCAAATATTGAGCAAAGTTTTAACGAATTTTATGAAAATTTTTGGGGCAGAGCTGACCACGAAATAAATCAATCGACACAATACGCGTCTAATATTAACTCCGCTTATTTCCAATACCAAAGACTTTACTTTTGGTGGAGGAATGACGGAAACAATAGATTTAAGTTCAGCGCATTTATAGACTCATTGGCGACAGGACTCGAAGACATATTAAATCAATCGGAAAATATTTATCTCAATTATATTTTGCTTTCGATTCGCTTTATATTCCAAACGTATGACTATTCTGTCGAAGCTTTGGATGTTTTGGTTCAATATTTAGTGAAAGCCGACTGCTTTATGACTTTGAATACAATCGCAGTTTTCATGAGAAACTTGCAATCATTACCAATTCAATCCCTGGTCAGCAAAAAAATCTGCTATTGTATGTCAAAACCCGGATGGATTCCAATCTTTCGTACACTACGATCGTGTCTCCAATTTGTCGACCGATTTCAATGCCTTTACATTGTATTCGATGACGAGTTTAGCAAAATATCGTTTGTATTTTGCGAAACAAAAAGAATGATTAAAGAGATTTATAGAGATTTCTACCGAAAACTAGTGTCCGATTGGTTACAAGAGATCAATAGATTGGGAGGACTCAAAAACCTTTACCCTAATTCAGAAGAATTTATTTCAGTACATTTGGCGGTCGGCCACTCCTTTATGACAGCTTTTATCGATGACTTCAGAAAGCAATCGTTATATTATAGAAAATTTTTGATTTCTGTCCTCGACTTTACGAGTGCGGCACCGCATCAACAGATCCTCAACCAATTTATTGCGATTTGTCAGGACTATGAGAAAGACCATCATCAAATACAAACAGCAATGCCTTTATTGTGGAGTAATTGGCAACAGGAGATCCCATCCGTTGACTTCAATGATTGGAATCAAATGGCTGAACAAGATGTTAACATCGATTTGAATGCCGCCAACAGCTAATTATCACTAAAACTCTTCTCCCATTTCTTTGAATCAACAAAATTACTTTCTCACCTAAAAATATTTTATTAGAAAATAAATGGATCAATTAAAATTGTTCTTTCATATTTTCAATAAAATATTCTAATTTATAATTCTTGCTGTAATGCAAAACGATCTAGTTTATCGAATAGAAAGTTTGAGGCATTTTTAAATAGAGCATTTAAGTAAAGCAAGTTATGGATTGGTGAGCTCAGACACGGAAGGCGTTACCATTAAAGGCATTACACGTGGATATTGACAGCTAATGATATTCTTCAACCAAATAATAAATACGATATTTATCTTTGAAATCATCTATGATTTCAAATAATATTTTGTTTGTTTGATACCTTTTATTGACAACTCTTAAGAAGTATTGATTTGTGTCTCAAATTTGGTGAATCACTAATGAATGCAAACAAATCCACAAAAACATTGAGAAATGATTAAAAATGAAAGAAACGGAGGCATTAAAGCCAACACAGACCTCATGTTCAATAAGATTGTCCTCTTAATTGCCTTTGCCTTCGGATTTGCTGTGTTGGCAGTTATGATACTAATCAATGAACAGTTGCCCGACCCTTACATGGATGAGATATTTCATGTGCAGCAGACACAGACCTTCTGTAAAGGAAACTTTAGTTACGTATGTCTCACAATATCTCGTTTTCAATCACTTAATTCAAATGTATTTTAGTGGAATCCGAAGATAACAACCCCTCCCGGTCTGTATCTGACAACACTGGGATTTCTAAAACCGTTTTCTGAGTTGTATGCCTTCGGAGAGGACGACGAGAAGAAGATTTGTCCACTTTTTATCCTAAGATTAATGAATGTGATCTTCACGTGTGCTAACAGTTATTTAATGTATTTGATATCCGTTCAGATCCATCGGTTCTCACCGGTAAGTGTCGTTCCTTTTGGCTCCGATTCTTGTTTTGTTGTATTCTTAATGTTTGCTTAGATTTTAATTAGTTTTTAGTTATAAACTATTGTTTGTGTTCTTCACTGTAGAGAACTTCCAAACTTATGTTACTCTTGTCGTCCGTGTCTTTGGCAACACTCCCACCACTGTTTTTCTTCTCATTCCTCTACTATACAGATCCCGGATCTCTATTCTTCGTGTTATTGATGTATATGTTTCACGTGAATAACTACGAGTGGTTGGCTTCTCTTTTCGGCGCCATATCTCTTCTCTATAGACAAACAAACATCGTTTGGATCTTTTTCTTAGCGGCGCACTCAAGCCTTCAGGTAAGCCCAAGTTCTCCTACTTTAGCCTAACTTTTCTTCTTCTGTCGAACTAATTGTATAAATATTCAAAACTTGTAAATAGCGTACATTTGAGGCTATATCTGAACAGGTATTTCATTCTTGGTCTTCTCTTTCTATTGAGGAAAATTATTGCAAATTTATATTCATTTTAATTGGTATAACAGATATTGAGTCGATTTCCGGATAAATCGAGAAAGAAGTCAATCGTAAAGTCTATAATTCAGGCGTCGCCGCAATTATTGATAACTTGTGGCGGATATGGTTTGGTTGGAATCGCTTTTATTGTGTTTCTCTTTTATAATAATGGTCAGTTTAATAGTCAGACATTTTAAAATTCTATTTAAAATCTATTAACTTATTTTTCTTCTCACAGGAATAGTATTGGGGGACCGGTTATCTCACGAAGCGGTCCTACATCTAGCACAATTGCCATATTTTTTTGGGTTTGTCTCATTTTTTGCGTTTCCGTGGGTTTTCACTCCGAGTAATATAAAAAAATTTGTGGCCATTTCTCTGAGATATCCCTTAAGAGTGATAAGTGCCTGCATTTTGATAGCGGGAGTGATTAACAGGTTCTCATACGCCCACCCCTATCTGTTGGCAGACAACAGGCACTACACCTTTTACATATGGAAACGAATTCTCGGCAGAGACGGCTCTATTGTTCCGTATGCTGTGATTCCGGTCTATGTGTTTACAGCCGTAACAATGTTTCAGTTATTGCAAAGAAAAGACTCAAACTTCAAGACTCTGTTCATTCTGTGCACTTTCATATCAGTAGTTCCACAGAAACTGTTAGAACTGCGGTATTTCATTGTGCCGTTTGTAATATGGAGGCTAAACGTGTCGCCGACTAATACTACAATTTTGAGCCTCGAATTAATTTTATATACTTTAGTAAATGTTTTTACTATTTATATGTTTGTATTCAATCCATTCAAATGGCCTCAAAATAATGATTTTCAGCGAATTATGTGGTAATCGGTAATCAAAACGGAGTTTTACTCATCGCATATAAAACTGTATTATTTCTGAAATCAACGAATTAATAAAATTATAATTTATTTTTGCAATTTTCAAACCAATTGTTTGTGAATTTAGTTTGAATTTGGTTTCAATTCTTAAATGTTTGTCTATTAATCGGTTCTTCATTTGTTTGACGTAATTAATGAATGAAAGCCATTACCAAACATAACGAAAGAGTCATTCATTTTATACCCATTTTGTAAATTAAACGTTAATTGCGTTTTGTATCACATTTTCTAATAATATTTAATTGATTTAATCGTTTCCAACCTATAAATCAAAGGTTTTTTCATTTATATTCAATTTTGATTACTTCTGATGACTGTTTTCAATCAACTCTTTCATAAAATAATTTTTTTTTAAAATTAGGACCGAATTGTCGGTAATTTGCAGATATGTATAACGGAATCGGTTTACAGACTGCCCGCGGAAGTGGTACTAATGGTTACGTTCAGAAGAATCTGTCTTTTATTAAACAAATAAAAAAACCGATTGAATACAAAAGTGAAGACGACTTCAAACGCTTGGAGAGAGAATTGAATAGAGTTCCCAATAAAGACATTTTAGAGCATCAGAACAAACGACAAATTGAATTGAAATGTCTCGAAATGGAGGACGAAATGGAACAACAGGGGTATACCACTCACCATAACTTTCATATCGATCCTAGAGTTGAATCCTTTTTCAGATTCAGTGCTCAAGAAATCGAAGTAAAAGTCAAAGAATTCAGAGAATCATTGGTGAAGAAAATGGAGTCTTCCGTTCGTAAGAAAACTGAATGGCTTTTAGACAATTTGCCGCAAAAGTGAGACTATTTTTATTATTTTTATCAAATGCTTTTCGAAATCATTGCTTATAAGCAGAGCTTTTGAATTGTTTTAATAGATTTGATATATTTTGAGTCTCGATTTGAATTATTGTAAAAATGTCACAAATATTTAGACTAACTTTTTGCGCACTTTTTTATTCTTTTCGCCAATAATTTGTTGTAATCTTTTGATAAGATTTTAAATGAGAAGAAATTCTAACCAAAAAGTATTGGTTTTATCGCATTTTAAACATAAATCAATTGATCGGATATTTTGAAGTCGAAAGACATGATTTGATGACAATAGTTGGCAGAGTTTAATGTGTTTGTTGTGTTTGATTCAAGTTTTATTGATTTGTTGTATTCACAGCCAATGGAAGTGAATCTGTGCTCTGACTAAAGAGCAGCCAATTTTGTAGCGCTTTTCGCTCTCAACTCTCAGCCCTTCAGTAGAATAGAATAGCGTATAGAACGTAGAATAGAGTAAAGTAGAGCACAGGTTTAGATCGTAAGTCAAAGTATTTTATGTCAAGTGATGCTCAGCTTTAGAGATGCGGTCGAACTGGGATTGGATTCAGTGCTTAGAAGATGGAGGAAAGAGAAAAGCATAGCTTTCCTCACATTCCTTTATAATGTTTTTGTTTGTCATTAAATTAAATTACAATTCATTGGAATATATTTGCATTTCTTCTAAACTTGTGTTTTGTTTTCGAAAAATGACGAAATGAGTTAAATGTGTGCAATAAACTGATTAATGGATTGAATGCAAATTCATTGTTCGCCAAAACTGTGTTTCGTCTCAATTGAGACGATCGACAAAATGACTTAAATTCAAATTTGATGAGAAATTTCAATATAACCAAGTCTTCCAAACAAATGCTTTGCCTCTCATTTGAATAAATATTTGGCCAAAAGTATATGCGATAAAAGCGATTCCAATCCTATGGTTCGTCAGTGCCTTAACAAGTCTTCCGCAATAAATCGAAAGTCTTCCAACTCATAGTTCAAGTCTTTATTAATTTATTATTTGTGTTAATTTAATAATTAAATTAGTGATAAGTTAGTGAATAATGTGTTCACCCAATTGTATGCGAGAGTTTCAGAAGTTTTGGCAGAATTCGCTGCACGCATTCTTCCTGGCGGCTTCGGCTCAACAGCCGTTCCCCTCTAATGTGCAATCCGTTCAACCATTGCCATCGACTTCTGCATCGAATGCATTCCAAATACAACAGAATTTTAATGAAATGGTATCTGAAACTCCATTCCAAAGCATATTAACTGGTCTTAAGACCACTCACCGCCGAAGAAGGCGTCGAAAGCGTAACAAAAATAGACGTTTCAATCAGTCCTACCAACAAAATAACTTTTTTGGGAACAATAATAACCCGAATAGCGATAGAAATGTACAAATGAGAGTCAAGAGTATTGTCAGGTATTGAATGATCGGCTTTGCATCTCATTTATTCCATTTGTCAATACAGTAAAAACTCATTCTTTTACTTCGTGTTCTGTCCCTCAAATTCAAAGATCAGAAGTAATTCCTATACTAATGTTAAAAAGACTCAATGCTGTCCCTCTCGTTCGTATCGCTAATAGTAAACAACTATAATATAAGTGAAAACTTGAAGCCAATTACTAAACATTTAAATATTTTAAAATTCGATATTATTAGTAATATTAATAAATTATTACTAAGATAATAAGAAATAAATGTCAATGAATTTCCATTAATTAAGTTTAAGATTGTTATGAAATTCGTACATAGTTTGTACAAGTGAGTACAATTAATGCTAAGTTCCCTCCTCTCCCCAGCTCCCTTGTATCCATCGATTTTTCGGAACCGACTCAGGGGCACAAACGAATATTTACTGTAGTTTATACTTTTTTCGATTCATTACTTCAAAGATTTGATATTTGAATGAAATGTTACATTTGTCACAACATTTGTTCC